>PVKC010018590.1:0-19576 GCA_004027635.1 Crocidura indochinensis
AGAAAAGGAAAAGAAAAATAACATACTTGGTTAACATTAAACCATATGCTAGACTTCTTTACTCATATTCAAATATCCAGATTCTTCCTTTACTTAACATGTTTTGTTAAAGCAATATTTACTAAAAGTTCGTTAAGAGTATTTTCACATAGTTTTGTATTTGTGTAACATTCATTTTGTACTTTATATACTCTAAATTACTGTTTTCTGCCTTCTTTTAAAAAGGGTAAAGAGAGAGGCCGGAGTGATTGCAATGCCTTGCACATGCTCAACCCAGGACAGACCTGGATTCAATTCCTCACATCCCACATGGGGCCCTGAGGCTTCCAGGAGCAATTTCTGACCACAAAGCCAGTAGTAAACCTTGAGTGCCCCCCCCCGAGTGTGTCCCCTCCCCCAAAAAAACATAAATAAATAAATAAATAAATAAATGTTCAAATAAAATAAAGTGGACTGAAAAAATCTCTTATCTATTTCCCTTAATTTTAATCATTTATTGCTGAACAAAAATTATATCTTCTCCATAAATTCTAAAGTAACTACCAAATAACTGGTGTGTGTTTTGGGGTGGGGATTAGTTATCAATTAGTTTGTTTTAATTAGTTTTGGAGATGTAGAGTAAAGCAATCCTTGAAACAATTTATATATTTAAGGTAATCAAAATAAATATATCTAGGGATATTGTCATTAGTTAAAATAGATAAGAAAGAAAAGGTAAGTAGAAACATTCTTTTTTTTTTTGCGGGGGGGTGGGGGGGCATTGGGCCACACCCGGTGACGATCAGGAGTTATTCCTTGCGAATGCTCTCAGAAACTGCTCCTGGCTTATGATGACCATATGAGATGCCGGGGAACCGAAGCTTGCCGGTACATCCTAGATGCCTTACCTCTAGCGCCACCACTCCGTTCTCCGTTCCCAAGTAGCAACATTCTTAATGCTAGTCACACTATCTTCAAATGAAACAAGAACTTTAGATGGGTAATGATCTTATGTGTGTAGCAAATGAAATTAAATAATATATATGCATGTATGTATATATATGTGTATATATATATATATATATTTATGCTCCAAAATTTAGAAGGAAAACACAATATCTCACAATTATAAAATAGGTTCTAGTGTCAGAAAGATGGAACAACAGGTCAGACACTTTCTGTGTATTCATCTGACTGGGGGTAGATCTTCAGTACCCCGAATGGTCCTCGAATCCCGCCAGGAGTGACTACTGAATACAAAGCCAGGAGTAAACCCTGATTCCCACAACAAAGGACGACTCCAAATTTTTTAAGAGGAGATATTTTGCATAAAATCATTAAAGAAAGCCTATGTTACTCTACACTTTACTAAAAGATTACTCTTATTTGAACTATAACTAGTTATCAATAACTAATTTCTAAAATCATAATCCAGGGAGCATTTTGGTTCCTTCTGATTGGGACGTATTAAAAATTTTAAATTACAGAGTTAATTTTGTTTTGAATTAATTCAACTATTTCTGTAATTTATATAGCTGAAACACAAACTTTAACATTTAATAATGTCTATCATATCAATCTAATTTTACATGTGTTTCAAACATCAATATTACTTTTCTAAATTTCTGTTTGTTACTAGTTATTTATAATCAATAAGTAATTAAATTGATTTGCTAAATGCATAAGAGTGATTTAAAGGTTAATAACATTTAGTAGACATTGATCGCTTTTTTCTATCCACAGGAGAAAAGGATTCTAAATGTTGATTAAAGTGCTTTAAACCTAAATGATTTGGGCCATATTCCTGTGACATTTTCCCCTATGTAATTTCTAGTGCATAAATAGTACAAATGAATATTGATTTTTAAAATTCTTGCTACTTTGTGTTGTGATATCCTGCCTTCAGGAGCATATGAAATCTAATCTTACTAATTTACATCTGACTGACACAAAATTATTGATTGAGAGGATGGAACAATGAGAATGCCAATTATCAGTAGATAAAAGATAATGAGATTTAACATAGAAACAATTGATGTCAGAGTCTACACTTAGTTTTAAGAATAAAATGTTTTCCCTCTTTATTGTTGAGATTGTGTGAAGTATTTGGAGTGATATTTCTGTTAAAGAAATGAATGCATAAGCAACAGTATAGGAGAAGCTGAAAGCAACAAGAAGTACAAGGTAGGAGGGGAATAAAAGGTGCAGAGATCAAAACACAAACAAGAATTTGGCTCCAAAGCAACAAATTACTATGCAGGAGAGATAGTATAACACGCAGGGCATATGCCTTGCCAATTACTGATTTGGTTTAAATCACTAGCACTCCCAAGCACTACTGGCAGAGATCCCTGAGGCAGAGGTAAGAGTATAACTTGGGCTGGGATGGATGGCTCTAAAACGAAACAGACTAAAACAAACTAACAAAATACAAGGACCAAGTTATGAGATGTCATGGAATTGATTTGGAAATAAACTTTGCATTCTGGATAATAAAGTAAATAAGGTCAAATAAAACAAATTTGTGGAATTGAAAGGTTAGAGAAAAATTATATAATAAAATGTGTGGACCCTTAGACGAAAAATACTAGACAGGTCAAATTATTTGATAGAAAAATGAATACTAGAAAAATTAACATGTACGAGAATAAAATGCACAATAAGATCTCAGAGTTCTAAATGAATATATCTTGCAGTAATCTAAACTTTAAATTAACAGAAACTATGAATAGTCTTTATAAAATCATAAAGTTCTTACATACCTAAACATTGCTTTGTTTATCAGGATATTACTTTTGAAAAGCGAAGACTTCTAATAGGATGGGGAATGGATTCTCTACTAATGTCTTTCTAAGGTTTTATTTTAAAACATGAGGGTACGAAACAGAATACAATTATTTGGATTTTAAAAATAAAATTTGAACCAAAATAGTCTACCAGATATATATTTTATATAACAAAATTGTATCCAAAAATAGTCAAAGACATACTACAGGTGTTAAAGCACTTATCTTTCACTCAATTAAATTATTTTTAATCCCCTACACGATAAGTAGTTAGTAGTGATCCCTGAACACAGACAGAAAGCTGTAAAAACAACCATGTGTGATACCCTCCTAAAATAAAATTAAATATAATCATGTTACTTAAAGATATCATTTTAAAAAAATACTCGGCCAAGAATAACTGTTCTGACATGTAAAATGAATTAATCAGTAAAATACTGAAGCTGACACGAGAAAGATTGATTATATAAACACATAATTTAACTAATATACATAATTTAATTAATTGGGTTAATTAATTAAATTATGTTTCACATCATAAATACATATTCTTCACTACTGAATAAATTAAAAATATTGACTCCACTAGGACTCAAAAATATAAAAGTAAAAAGCAAATGACATATTACAACAGGGAATCACTAAAGATTTTAATTTCTTAACCCTATATAACTTGTCAAATCTAGGTTTGCAACTGTGACAATGGATTTATTACCTTATACAACAATCACAGACCACCACAGCAAAAATAATGTCAACTAAATTAAAATGCTGGAGTCATTAATATAAAAAATAAAATCTTGAAAAATATACTGTGAGACATTTTTCAGCTACTTTAATAATTAAGTCATTGGGAGGAACTGAGAGACTAATGAAGGGAAACTGACAGTAGCAGGGGGTGTGGTGTGGAAATTTTTTTTGCATAAAACTCTTCCATTACCAACATTATAAATGACAGTGCCTGACATAAAATTTTAAATATAAAATAAGTATAAAAGTGTAAGGCACCAGGGCCAGGGAGATAGTTCCAGGACAAATGTGCATGTCTTCTAGGCATCCAAGTCAACCCAATTCAGTTCCATACTTGTCAAGTCTTGCCCCTATGTCTCAGCAGATACAGTTGTGGAGACCCTTCTCTACTACATTGGTAGTTTTCTAAACAATCTTCTAAAGTAATCATTTCTTTTGCAATACATAGTAGACATATACGATTTGATGTCCGAACCACTCTCATTGCCAACTTCCTTTCCTCAATATAATATACTCTTACACTGCACATGCCCAAAATAAAAAGGTTTTGATCCTAAACTCTCCTAGACTTTGACTTTTCATAATTGCTGAAGTTTTTTTCCATAATAAATGTATGAATTCATCATTCTCACCAAAAATTTGAGCATCCAAAAAAGTGTCAAGAGTATAAGAAAAAAAAATCTACATTACGTACTAAGTGAAACTTAGGTTGTCTCCATTCAAACTGTGAATTTTGTATGTTTGTAGATATCACAATATATTAAAAAATTAAAAAATGGGGCCCGGGAGATAGCATGGAGGTAGGGCGTTTGCCTTTCATGCAAAAGGTCATCGGTTCAAATCCCGGTGCCCCATATGGTCCCCCGTGCCTGCCAGGAGCAGTTTCTGAGCATGGAGCCAGGAGTGACCTCTGAGCACTGCCGGGTGTGACCCAAAAACAGAAAAAAAAAAATTAAAAAATGAGAAATCTGTTATGAGGGACAGAGAGATAGAAAAAGCAGGCAAAGCACTTAATTTGTACATAGAAGAATAAAATCTGTTTCATGGATCTCACCAGGTATGATGCCTATGCAGAGAGCTTGAATATGCCCTGATCACATGGGAGGGACCACCTCAAATTAATTAATTAATAAAAATTGTTAAATAAAGATATAAAAATGACAATGACTTCTTGGGTTGTTGAGGGAAGTGAAAGATGGGAAACAATGAATAAAGATATCAAAAAGTCAATGAGAACAGTATAAACCAAGTTAATAAGAAATTGATGTAGACATAAGCGATAACTTAAAAAAGACATTTAAATGGTTACTAAAGACATAAACATTCAAACCAACTTATGGGTTACAGATACTATATAGTTAAACTTTTTCACATTTTAGATATTTATATTCCTTAAGAATTTTTAAATCCATTTTTATTTTCACAAATGTGTGAGATTATTCTGTCTATCCCTCTCCCTCTGACTCAAAGTCTTTTCCATGCAAAGGGGAGGGTAAGAGGGAAATTCTGGAAATTTGTGGTGTTAATTGTGCACAGGTGAAGTGTGGTGTATGTTGTAAGACTGAAACTCAATCATGAACATGCTAGTAAGCATGTGTTTAAATAAAAAATGTATAAAAATAACAAATAAGGGGCCGGGCGGTGGCGCTGGAGATAAGGTGCCTGTGCTAATCTAGGACAGACCGCGGTTCAATCCCCGGGTTCCCCATATGGTCCCCCGTGCCTGCCAGGAGCGACTTCTGAGCAAATAGCCAGGAGTAACCCCTGAGCGTCACCGGGTGTGACCCAAAAACCAAAAAAAAAAAAAAAAATAACAAATAAAATTTTAATCTTGTTTTACTCAATAAATATTTAAAAATTAAAGCATTAGACTATATGGGTCATATAAAATTAAAAAAAAAAACCAGCATCTTTTGCTTTGCATGTAGCTAACCCAGGTTTAATCTCCTGTACTCCATATGTTCCCCTAAGCACCAGCAGTAATCCCTGAGCATAAAGACGGAGTAAACCCTGAACACTTCCAGCTGTAGCTCACACCCACCTCCCAATATGTTAGACTACCACCAGAATTGCAATATTGTTCTCTAGAACTAGTTTAAATGAGAGGTGAGGAATGAAAGGCATCATTGGAACGCTGGTTGAGGGAAGCAACCAGGTGTTGTGTTAGAATGATGTAACTCTGAAAACTATGATTTATTATTGAAAATCCTGATAACTCAAAAAATGGTTTTAAAATAATAAGATATTAAGGGCTGGAGCAATGGCACAAGCAGTCAGGTGTCTGCCTTACATGCGCTAGGATGGACCATAGTTCCATCCTCCGGTGTCACATATGATCCCCAAAGCCAGAAACGATTTCTGAGTGCATAGCCAGGAGTAAACCCTGAGCGTCACCGGGTATGGCCCAACAATCAAAATAAATAAATAAATAAATAACAGACTTGAGATAATGTGAGCCATTATACACCAACAACTTGATTATAACAGAAAGTCGTACAGTATCATCGGAGAATAATTAGAAAAAACAGTATTTAAGTATGGTAATACTATCTAGAGACAAGAGTCAGGAGGACAAGTCTATGGTAGGAAGTTTTAATGGAGTTCAGTTGGGACAGAGAAAAGACCACTATGACAATGGTAGTTGGCAATGATCAAGAATCTGAACAAGAATGTGGTATTGAAAAAGATAAAGTAATAGACAGAATACCCCTTCAGTATCATATTGCCAACTAGTGTTTAAGAAAAAAAAGAGGGCCAGAGAGATAGCATGGAGGTAGGTGTTTGCCTTGCAAGCAGAAGGAAGGTGGTTTGAATCCCAGCATCCCATATGGCCCCTGGAGCCTGTCAGGAGCTATTTCTGAGCACAGAGCCAGGAGTAACACCTGAGCACTGCTAGTTGTAACCCAAAAACCAAAATAAAATTTAAAAAAAGAAGAGAGAGAGAGAGAGAGAGAGAGAGAGAGAGAGAGAGAGAGAGAGAGAAGAAAACTATATGCCACCGAGGCAAGCAGGGGAGAGGGCAGGGGGAAATCAGGAAAGAACTGGGGACATTGAGATGGTAGAAAATAGACACTGTTAAAGAGGTTGTACTATGACTGAAATTCAGTCATGAACAACTTTGTAATTGTGGGGAAAAATCTTTATTACAAGTAACTTTGTAACCATAGTGTTTAAATAACATGATTTTTAAAAATCTTTAGTCTTAATGTAGGGTCCAGATATCACAGCACAACTATTCCTTTTAATATATATTCTGAGCAATATTTCATGTATACTCATAAAAGGACACTCACAATAATGTCTGCAATACTAGGGACATATACAATTAATCTGTAAATAAAAAATGATATAAAATGTTGAAAATAGTAAGCAGTAAGAAAAATTATAAACTGATCTTAAACATACAATCCATATATTTAGTGATGTCCTTTTCTGATGTTCTTGGCACTCACATTGCCCTTACATACTAAATTATTTTATTCCAAATGTTATTTTCTTCCTGAGGGTTATGACTACACACAATTTGTAGTTCTTGATGTAGTCTGGAATTCTAAACCTAGTGGCTATGGCAGTAACCTTCATGCCACTATTGGTAAGAATCTGATGTTAATTTATATACTGGCTTCCTTGTTGAGTGATACACCTTTGAAATGGTTTTCAAAGCCACTCAGGGGGTCATAGAGATAGTACAGTGAGTAGAATGCGACATAACCAGATTTAATCTCTGGCTGCCAGAAATAATCCCTGAGCACAGAACCAAGAATAAACCTTGAGCACCATCAGGTGTGGCTCTCAAACTTTAAAAAAAAAGTTTTGTTTTGCTAGGTTTGTCTTTCTTACAGGAAAATGTACTCAATTAAATGGGCTAGAAACTTTGTATATTTTATCTTATTCAATGCTTTAATTTTACAAGATATTGCTAGCAATATTTGTCATAGGAAAGAAAGACTCTCTTTACTTTATGCCCAAGAGTTCACATAAAGTAAAAGAATCCATGTTTTCTGAACCCAGAACTTGGGAAATGCTCATAATCTTGTTTTCTTAATGAGGAGCAAGTATTCCAAATAACTATGATGTAACTAGATATTACAGTTGATGAACAAAGTGATGGTGGTTGTGGGGGGGAAATCAGCATGGAATCAGTGCCAGGTTCACAGATGGAAATCTATGAATAAGATAACAAGTAACTGAATTAGAAACCACCCCCTGTATCATGAGTCAGCTAGAGCAGCTTGTGGAGCAAAGGCCAGAGAGAGCAGTCTTAACACTGCAGTTTGCATGTGGTTCTACTCCTATTTGATTTGGACACTAGATCTTTGATGTTCTTATTTCAAGGACTCTGGTCTATGCTAGGGAAGGAACAGGAACCAACAGATAAAATGGTTTATTTTATTTTATTTATATATTTATTTGATTTGGGGGGGGTCACAGCTGATGATAATCATGAGTTGCTCTTAGCTCTGCACTCAGGATATACTCCCAGCAGTAAAGGGGACCATATTGAACATCAGGGTTCAAACCCGAATCTGCCATGTTCAAGGCAAGGGTCATATCCATTGTACTATTGCTATCGCTCCAAGAAAATATTTTTAATTACCTCTCACTCCAGTTAAACCTGAAAACTAAAATTCCAAGCCATATTAAATAATCACCAAAGCATTTCTTTAAAGTCGGCTACCATTCTAAAACAAAGTATTATCAGGTTTTCAAAGTAAATATGTATCCTTGATGTGACCAAGTATAAGATATTATCAATATAATTGTAAAACAATAGAATATAGGTGAAATAACAAAAGAAGTTTATAAGTAAAGAACCCCCTAAATACGCAGAACAGAATAAAGTTGAAAAGTTTTGAAATAAACATAGTTAAAGCAAGATTTAGTAACTTGGAACATTTCTTTGGGTGACTCACCAAAAGTTCAGCACAGGAGATATAAAATACTATGGAAGAGAATTAAAATCGTTGGGTAATATATTATCAACATAAATCTTCTAAGCTGATTCAGAGAGCTAATGGTAAAAGAAGCAATATTTGAGAAGAAAATTGTGGAGTTTTCCATAATTTAAGAAAGATGTGAGTGCTCACATCAAAGTGCCTAGAAAAATGCACAACCATCATGTTCTCTTCCCTGTAAGTAGGGTAATGAAAACCATACTGCTACTCTCTAGGAAACCCATAATTTGTCAGAGAAGATAGAATCTAAACCTAGAATTGTCACCCTATAGTTTGAAAGCATAAATCATCATTGAAATCGAATTGATAATGTAACTGAAACAAGAATATAGCTGAAGGCATTAATTCATTGTAATAGATGTCTGCTGCTATAAAGATAGATAAAAATCCTGATATATAATGACCAATGGCATTAAGGAAGATAGTCAAAGAATGTCATAACATTGTCACATGCTAATGAACTTGGGTCATTCTATCATCTTCCATGTGTTTTTCTAAAGTGCAATTACAAACACACACAAAAACACACATAACCCACCACCACCACCACCACTACCACCACCCACCACCAAACCCCACTATAAAACAGACACACACACACACACACACACACACACACACACACATACACAACAATCTGGTATAATATAGTTTATTGTAAAGGACAATAAACAGTCATTTTTTAATAAATTATGGGAGGTAATCATGTAATAATTTGGAATATATTTGCATTCTTTCTGCTAATCTACTATGTACAATCTATATATTTCATGCAACTTATGTAAAATGCATGCTGTCTTAAATTCATGGTTTTAAAATAATCTATGGTTGATTTTTCTACATTAAAATATACAATCACCTCAGCATCTAATCAGTATTAAATATGAACAGAAAAAATGGGAGACAGCTGTTTAATATTTAATATTAGAAATGTTAAACAGGTCATTTTAGCTTTTGTTTATCACCATGTATGTTCTTTTAGAACATACAGCCCCTCCATAACATAGTAACTTCCTGCTATGCTAAATTTTAGAGCTCTGGAAAACAATAATGTTCCCTTCAGTTTTGATTGCTGGATTGTTTAGGATAGAAGAGGTAAGAGGTAAACATTAGAATCTTTGTGTGTATGTGTGTGCGTGTGCGTGTGTGTGTGTGTGTGTGTGTGTGTGTGTTTGCAATATGGAGACCAAGGAGGACTATTTTTAAAAGACTGATCTTTTGTCAATGCCCTTCATCAAGTTACCCCTCAACTTTGTAAACTTGGACATAGGAGAAAAGAAATGCAATTTTAATTTCCTTTCTTCACTAGCCCATCAAGTTCACAAGAAAAGTTCTTATTAAAAATGATTTGGGAGATGACAGACTAACATTATATCTTTAAAAGACTCATGCAAATAAAACTTCTTGGCTTTTCTTTCTCTATAAAGCAACAAAAAAGTTTCACTTTCCTGCCTGGAGCATGAATAAACAGTCTGTCGATAAAATGAATGAATGTAACAGGTGAGAATCATAGTGAATTTTTCTCATAAGAAAAAACAGACTTCTCAGTAAACATTTTTCAATTGCAGCAAATCATAGACATAGATGGGAAATAATTATCTTTTCTTATAATCTACCAATTAAACTCAAAACTATCAGTTCAACCACGGTTGATAGTTTTTAATAAATCTTTTTAGAAAAGAAGAGTCAAGGCTTAAAAATTGTCTGATAAGCAAACACAAATCGACTCTTAAAAGCTTTCCACCTTTTATTGTAAACTTTTATATTTTTCTAACTACTCCATTTCACTGTCCTGTTTTTTTTTATTTATTTTAACAAAGAAAACCATATAGCTCAAAATATAGGTGTTTATTTTAGTTGTTCTATTATTGAAATCAGACAAAAAATTTTACCGACCTGCTATGTTAAAAGTTAAAATGAATGTAAATCACAGTAACTACAAAACCTTATATTTCAACAAATTAGCAATGTGCAAGACACATTTTCACTTCATTTGATAACATTTGGTGCCAGTCACTTTGCTAATAAAATTGATTTTTATGTTTATAAAATTGATTTTTAAACAAAGTCAAGGATAGCAATATTATTTTTGTATTTAGTAAAACTACTCTCCTGGAAAGATCTCTTCTGTAGAAAATCTCTTCAATTACATGTCTATAAATACCAGGGAAGGCTTTGAATTTTTTTCAAAGAAGCACTCTGATTCTAAAATAATTACATATAGTCAAACTTGAAATGAAGCACAATTTACACTCTTTAACAATTTTCTATTCCAGAAAGAGCAAGCTTGCTTAAGGCTTCTAAAATAGTCGCACTGAAATAAAAATGATTAAATATTGTTTTCAGATCATTACCATAAAAATGTTACAAAAACTGCCTGCTAAGCTTACACAATGAAATGAGAGCAGAGAAGGCAAAAAGAAACAAAAGAAGTTTGCTGGCTTCCCCCAAAGAAGTTTAAATAGTGTTTTAGCCAGGAATAACACGTACACTCTAAGAAGCAATTATGGGGGCCCTAACACACTTATTTTTTAGTATGGAAAGATGCATTCCCTCAACCTATTTTAGAATACAAATAAGAGGGCACCCCAGAGTCTGGCTGGCACTCAGATAAGACACAGGCCCTGACCCTTTAACTCACAGGAATTCACCCACAAAGCTCTTTTCACCAAAGTGCTTTTTAGAAATAAAAGTGCTCTATATTCCGGAGATAAGGCGACAAAACATGAAGCCGTAGAGAAAGGACACATAGTTGGACTCAATGGCATGTTTACAGATATTCTGTCACACTGTTGTACCTTCATTATCTAGTCCACATATGATTTGCCTAAAGCAATATTTATTCAGGTAGAAGAAGAGAAGCATGGATCAAACAAAAAGACACATTCAAAAAAAAAAAAAGGGAACTGCACAAGACAATACAAATATTGGAGTTGTCTGTTCGCATTGCCAAGTTGAATGTGAAATCTAGCAGAAACAAAAGCAAAGCCCCTTGGAACTCACATGCAATGTGCAGGCTCCTTAGTTCCTCTGTAAACACTGCAGAGTCCTGTCTGTCTGTCTGTCTGTCTGTCTGTCTGTCTGTCTGTCCCTGGTCTCTCTCCCACACCCAAAAGCAGACTGAAAAGAAGATCTGAAATCTGCACTCACCAGGAGAAACACGGGCTGCGGAGTCGAAAAAGGGTGATCGTGTGGTTTGCTTTAGTGTTTGATCCAGCCCCTGTTGCATTTCAGTTTTGCCTTGCACCCCCGAGAAAGCCCAGAGCTGCCACCCCGAGGTCCCTTCCACGAGCCACGAGCCGGCTTATTTGCCTGTCAATCTGAGTCCAGGCTTCTGGAAGGATGATGCCGCTGTGCACTTTGCTGAAGTTGCAAGAGCATTTTCAGAGCCACCGCCTGAGAGGAAGAAGCAGTTTGGCTCTTGCCTTGCAAGAAATACTCAGATCAGCTTTTCAGGCCCCTCTCTGCAAGCAGCTTTGAGGAGTTCACCTTCCAGGGAAGGAGTTCTTGGTGAACTGTGGGTGGAGAGAAGTTCACTACAAGGGAATGCGGAGTGGACTGAGAAGGCAGAGAAACTTCCTCTCTTTTTTTTCCTTCCTCGCCAGTCTAAGCGCCTGGTGCCTCTTTCACAGAACTTAGGAATGTAAAGGGAGGACGCAGAGAGGCCCCGCCAGACAAGCCTTTCTCAATCAATTAGCTTGCAGCCATTACTTGTGACCTTAGGTCACACAGCATAAGTGTGTGGGGTGTGCCTTCAGGGGTCCCAAGGCTACTTATTATAGCTAAGAAAACTAAAACCAAGTCGGCACTGCACTCTAAAAACAGTTTTATTAGAAAGTATGCCATAGACACAAAATAGACCCAAGGTAAATTGCAAGTTCTTTGGACCTAGGCATCATGATTTCAATTCAAAGATATATTTTACTATTAGCAAATAGAAAACAATACCTTTTATCCCCGCCATTTGGATCAAACAGTATTTGGAATACAGTCATAAACTATTATATATATATATATATATTCAATTTCAAGCTGGGACTACAGTAATCACCAAATAATGCATCATATTGCTACAGCTGTCATTTATTCACTTGCATTCTGGGGTTTTGTTTTAGTTTTTGTCAAGAATGCTGACTTATCCATCCTAACTGCAAATGAAACTATAATCAAAGTTCTCTGTGCTAAAGGAAATTATAAATACATCTCTGGGGAAGATGAACAGTTTTTCAAAGTTATATTGCAACTTAATGTCATGATTTTTCTTATTCAAATTCCTTCTTAATTAGCACTTCATTTTTGTTTTCTAGCAAAGCAAAGTGCTTCCTCTTTTAATACATGTTACAAAATGAAAGTTTAAATAACAGGATATAATCAAAACATTAACAAAAATGGTATCAAAAATAAAACAAAATTATTGAAATCTATACATCAGAGTTCTCAAAAATCTATCAGTATCAATAAGTTAAAATTAAAAATCTCAAAGCATTTTAAGATTGAAATTTCAAATCCAGTTTATACTGCTGGAAATACAACTTAATTAAGGGGTACATATATTATAGGAGGTTAGACAATATTCCTCACTTTCCTCCAAATGCCATTAATCAAAAATAAATTTGCTAATACTCACCACATCTTTCTTTAAGGGTGGGCTGTTGGCTGGTCTACACTGGGGGTGCTGAGAGGCTATTTCTGGCTCTCTATATAAGAATGACCCCTGGCACAACTTGGAGGACCATATTTGGTGTGGGTATTCGATCTCTGTGGTGGTCACATTCAAGACAAGTGTCATACCCTTGGACTACATCTCTGACCACACCAGACCTTCATTTTTCCCTTCTGTTTACATGGTAATACCACAAAGCTTTGTCTAATGCACAAACTAGGAAGGACAATGATCAATATGGCCATTGAATTGAGCAGATTCATCCCATGTGCTTTTACTTAGCCAATTGGGCTGTTTTTCAAATTGGGCATTGTCTGATTCATTAAAACAAACCAGGAACCCAAAAGGTATGAATAAGAGGGGGGAAAGAAACAGAAGTAGATAATACACCCTAGGAGATAGGATTATATTTAAAATTTATCATAGTAGAAAAAGTATAAGGATGTTAAAAGCAGTTAGGGGTGGGAGTTAGGACATGTATAAGGTATTTCTGCTTTTTAAAATATAAGTTTGAAATTACTGACAAGTTTGAAAATGGAGTTTGGGGGCCCGGGAGATAGCATGGAGGTAAGGCGTTTGCCTTTCATGCAAAAGGTCATCAGTTCGAATCCCGGTGCCCCATATGGTCCCCCGTGCCTGCCAGGAGCAATTTCTGAGCATGGAGCCAGGAGTAACCCCTGAGCACTGCCGGGTGTGACCTAAAAACCAAAAAAAAGAAAATGGAGTTTGGCTTCTAAATTAATTTTTAAATGGTCAAATTAAATAATATAATTGTAATTATGATGCATCATTGTAGTTATTTAGTTGTGATTATTCTATTTATTGAACAGTAGAGAATCTTGGTTTCCTTTAATAATACATATTTAAAAATCAAGAATTCTAATTACTGATTAAGGTATAGCTACTATTTAGAAATTCAACAATTCAATCGTACTCTGTAATTTTAAGTTTCACTTACATTCTCAGTGAAGAACAAACTTCGTTTATTTTTTATTTGCATGTTTTCCTCATTCAAGATTAAGAACTAAATCCTAATAGTCAACAAGGCCAGCAGTTTTGTATGTTAGAAATCTATAATTATATGTGTCAAGGATCTGATCTCAGATTGCAGTAGAACAAGCAGAAAACAAAATATTTTCTAAAAAGTGTATAAAGGTCATTCTTAATCTACATAAAAAAATGCACCATAGTCCAGAAATTCAAAGTGCTTTGGTCAACTCTGGTCTATTTATTTTTATAGACAATTGCTTAAAAAATATCCCAGACATTTCTGAATTATATACAGTTTCTGAAGAGTGATATTAAAGATAATATAAAAATCACGAGTAACCAAGCTATTAGTAATATGTTGTTATATTGGGACCAGAGCAGTGGCTCAAGTGGTAAGGCATCTTTCTGCCTTGACCATGCTAGGCTAGGACGAATCATGCTTTGGCCTCCCGTCGTCCCATATGTTCACCCAAGCCAGGAGTGATTTCTGAGTGCATAGCCGGGAGTAACCCCTGAGCGCCACTAGTGTAGCTCAAACACACACATGCACACACACACACACACACACACACACACACACACACACACACACACACACACAAAATAGGTTGTTTTATTTCTCTACACAGTTCCCATCATCATTTTACAGAGAAAAGTCGATTACTCTAAATATATTTCTGATTTAAACAAACTTCGTGTAGCAATTAGTGCTAAAGTTCTCTAATTTTAAAAAGATTTTAATAATGCATATAATTTGACCACCAAATATTCTAGTAAATGTAGAGGTGCTAACTTCTAATACATAACAAGTCTGAAAATAATAAGAATAAACATCAATATATTCAAAATGTTGTAAGACATATATATCAAGAAAAAACTTTCTGAGAAACATATAACTATAAAAATATTAGCCTTGAGTATGTTGTTCCCATTTTTTACAGTTACTCTATTCTACATCTTTGATAATTTTCCCATCACATGTAATTCCTTGAAAGGTAGTAAAATCTGGATGAAGTAAAGATTAATTATAACAAAAAGATTTGAAGATTTGGGCATAGAATACTATCTTATTTAAGAAAGAAAAGCAAGAATTCATACTTGTGAGGTACACAAAATCAATTTGTCACAAAACAATAGGAATAATTTTTTTTTTACCAACAAGAGCATGTTTTTAAGAGCATGACAGCTATGATATTATAACAGTAAATGCCATTCCACAAATATGGCATTGACTATATCTAGGCTAATTTAGGATTGAACAAAATAATTTAGGATTGAGCAAAAATCAAATGGGGTCATGTAATAAAACATGGCATTGTAGAAAGGAAAAAGAGATTTTTTTTAAAGGAGAACATTGAAAATAACATCTGTTAAAATCTGTGAGGGAAAATAGAATTTATGATTCCATGACTTCTATGATTCAAGACAATGAGAAAGACATGGCCTGGAATGAAAATAAAATAATGAAACAGAATATTCATTTTAAGTAGAAAGTATATGGGTAAATATAAAGTATTAAAAATCATTCAAAACCTTTTCAAGTGATATGGATGGGAAAGTGTCTAGAGGGAAGAGGAGTTTTCTAAAAAAGAAACCTTAAAATATTTGACCTCACACAATCTATCAAAGATATTATAAAACATGAAGATTTAAAGCTGTCATGAAATTATGCTATGAAAGAAATTAGAACAGTGTGTACATTTTTAACATAGTTAACTCACATAAACTCTCATACATCATTCTAAATTAAAAGCCACAGTAGATAAAAGTATACAAGAGCAAAATATGTAGTTCAAAAATGACATTTTTGAAAAGAAACTAAAACAACCTTGAAATTATAGTTCTAATTGTTGTTTATGGAAAAATGGTAAAAAAAAGATTTCCTGATGAGTTTATTTTGTTTACTAGCAGATGAATTAGAATTTTATCTGAAAAAACACCCAACTTACAGGTGCCCATATTCTTATTTTTATTACCGCTTCACTTAAATAAAATCAAATATTTATTAATCACTTACTACAAACCAGGTACTGTCTGAGACTCTTTGAATTTAGTATTTTTTAAAACTGTGATTTCTGAAGGTCAGAGAAAGAGCACAACAGGTATTTGCATGTAGGGTGATGAGTTTAATCCCTGGCTTCCCATATGCACTTCTGAGCACTACCAAGAGTAATTCCTCAGTACAGGACCAGGCGTAAACCCTGAGAACTTCCATATGTGATAAGCCCCCCAAAATGTAATTTCTGAGCCAAAAAGTTATTATAGCAGGTAAGTCATGTGTCTTGTAGACAGACATCCCAAGGTTCAATCATTGGTAAGATATAAGGTCTCCTAAGCACTGCTAGGTATGACCCACGAGTAAAGATCCTGAAGTCATCCCTGACCATCATGGAGTATGACTAAAACAAAGACAACAAAACACAAGATTTCTGAGGCAGAGCAATTGTTTACAAGCTAAGGCACCTGGCTTATATGCAATTGCAGTAGTCATAATCATGGGTTGAATTCCTAGCATCACATATGGTCCCTGAGCACTGCCAAGAGTTATTCCTAACTCAGGGCCGGAATAACACCAAGGGATACCCTCCCACACTACAAACAAAACAGAATTTCTGCTTCTATTTAGCAACTAAGTAGAATTCAATTAGTAGGGGAAAGAAAACCAAGTAAACAAAAACCTTAAAATAGTGCTAATGGCCAGAGCAGTGGAGCAAGCGGTATGGAGTTTGCATTGCTATGTGCTAACCTAGGACAAATGGTGGTTCTATTCCCCCAGTTTCCCATATGGTCCCCCACGCCAGTAACGATTTCTGAGCGCATAGCCAGAAGTAACCCCTGAGCGTCATAGGGTGTGCCCTCTTCCACCCCCCAAAAAATCAAAACAAAACAAAAAAATAGTAATTCTAATGAACAAATAATAGAAAAATAATGCACATTTTGGGAACATAAATTATATTGAAGATGTGAATATGAAATTTTGTATGTTATCAAGGTACCATCCTGTATAATATTGAGCAATAATAATAGTAAATGTAGTTCATCACAATAATTTTGAAGAGAAAAGTGCTACCACAGAGGTCCCAATGAGTGAATAGTTTGGAAGCGGTGCCTTTCACTCAGTAATACATCAAAGATTCTTTTGTAAGATGGTCATCCATGTGACAGACCAATATTTTTGTACAAATTGGTTGACAACAACCAGATAAAATGAAAATAAAGCTGTCAACTTTTATGATAAAGTATTTTAAAGCCATATGAAATCATTATTTTAATTACCTTTTTATCTTTTAGGGTATATATAATGTCTTTATATGTACAAGGATTCACAACACTGGTCACCAAAGAGTCAGGGCTTTCCTATTACCTAACGGACACCTCTATTCACTCAATCTTGTCAACAATCATTATTTTAGATTTATGATCCTCAGGGCCCAGACAGTACTAAATCATGGAAAAGCACTGAACCATATAGCTTGCACGACTGGTCGAAGTATTAGTAGGAGTGAACATAAGGCTCTGTAGCAATAGCGAATCATATAAATAAAAATAAATATTAGTTGTGAATTTTAGATAAGCAAATGAAGGTATAAAGCAAGCTCTGCTCATAATTAAATCCAAGTTTGTAAAATGGATAGCCTTGAGCGCAGTCAGAGGATTAAGTATGAAAATATTGATGGTAATAGATTTCATGATGTATTCAAAAAAGAAATTGCTTTATATCACTTTGGGCTTTCTAATAAGAAGTCAGTATTTTCTCTAATAAAACATTCTAACAAAAATAAGTGCAGACACTACTATCTTAAATGTATGAATTCCAACATTTCTCTTCTCAAAAATCTTAGCATTGACTTTTTTGGGTTTATTTACTTTCTGAAACATACTGATTTGAATTTGAGATTGTTTTGCTTGTAAAATTAATTGAAATGTTTCTTTCTATTTAACTGATTCCTTACTTTTTAAGATACAGAGAAAATTAATATATGCAAAATTATGTTCCTCTCAGTACAAAGTCTTAGTTTTCTTCCTTGTGAACATACGGCAAGAGTCATCACTCTCATTTAGTGACAAATTCGCGCCCACAATATGTACTTTAACCTTAATTAGATCTTTCCAAACAATCTAAAATAACTCATGTCTGAGTTCTTCCCTATCTATTTAAGTCTCACAGGTTTGAGTCAGCAACATGAACACAACTATCTTATTGTAGTTTAGAATGTATACAGCAAGATTAGTAAATATGTAGGGATTTGGATAAGATAATTTTGGGGAAAAATGGATACAAGGGAAAAAATAATAATATGAAAAGTGAAAAAAGATAGAAAATTGTGCAAATAAGTCATCAAGTAAAAAAATCCTGAATAAAATATTGGAATATAAAACAAAATGTTATGTCAATAAATTAAAATTCAGCATGGACAAAAGTACACAATTCGCCATTTTTGTTGTCTTAATAGGTATATAAAAATATAATTCAATTTATATTATTTATATGTCTGGTTTTAAATAGAGTGCATATGGGGTCAGAAAACAAAAGTCTTAATGACTTGCATCTAGCTGACCCTAGTTCAAATCCATGGCACTTCACATGATTTCTTTAAGCACTGCTAGGGTTCACTTCTGGGCAATAATTGTTGAGCACTGCCAGATATTCTTCTGTCCCAAAAACCTTTAATAATAAAACGAGTGAAGAACAAGCAAGGTAGCTTGGAAATAATATGGAAAAGAAGAATGGATGAAATAGAAAAAAGTAAAGATATGACCGTTGGTTGGTATCATATGGAAAAATAGTGATTTAAATGGGAATTAGAAAGAAAAAGAAACCATGGTTCCTACAAAATACAAAATGCACATATGTTGATGATTAAAACATGTGTTACTATATTTATACAAGTGGTGACTTTCTTTAAAAAAGAATGTAGAAAATAATCTGAACTGGAGACAGTGGCAATGAGAATAAGAAAACTAGAGTGTTGGTAAATAGGAATTTTTTACTTAAAGCAAACAAAAGGACAACTCACAGCAGAATAAAGACAGAGCACAAATTGGGACAAGTTATACAAGTTTAATATCTTGCACAGATAAAAGTAGATTGATCCACAAGGAGTTGAGTAACTGGCAAGTGTTTAGCTTCTCATTAAAATATCTTCTCTGAGGCCAGGACTAAGCTAGAAGGTTTCTGACAGTCTTTGATCATACATAGGTGACCAAGTAATCCCTTAGATGCCCTTATCAGCAACAGACTCCTTTCAGTCAAATATTATTACTCTCGCTGTTGGCAGCTAAATCTAACTTAAAGCTCAACCTAGGAGGATAGTATGTTAACAAATTCCATCAAGGGGCAGAAATGAAAGGCAATAGGAAATTGTGTTCAAGTATGTCAAGCAAGAGCAAGACAAAAGCTTTTTGTAGAACTTACTAAATTAGGGGCCCGGGAGATAGCATGGAGGTAAGGC
>PVKC010018591.1:0-19568 GCA_004027635.1 Crocidura indochinensis
GTGGGAATGCCGTGTAGTTCAACCTTTATGGAAAGCGATATGGAGATTCCTCCAGAAATTAGAAATCGAGCTCCCATATGATCCAGCTATACCACTCCTAGGAATATACCCAAGGAACACAAAAATACAATACAAAAACCCCTTCCTTACACCTATATTCATTGCAGCACAATTTACCATAGCAAGACTCTGGAAACAATTAAGATGCCCTTCAACAGACGAATGGCTAAAGAAACTGTGGTACATATACACAATGGAATATTATGCAGCTGTCAGGAGAGATGAAGTCATGAAATTTTCCTACACATGGATGTACATGGAATCTATCATGCTCAGTGAAATAAGTCAGAGAGAGAGAGAGAGAGAGAAAAACGCAGAATGGTATCACTCATCTATGGGTTTTAAGAAGAAGGAAAGACATTCCTGCAACAATAATAATTTTCAGACACAAAAGAGAAAGGAGCTGGAAGTTCCAGCTCACCCCAGGAAGCTCACCACAAAAAGTGGTGAGCCTAGTTAGAGAAATAACTGCATTTTGAACTGTCCTGAAAATGAGAACCTATGAGGGTAATGGAGAGCCTGTCCAGAGTACAGGCGGGGGGTGGCTGGGGAGGAGGGAGATTTGGGACAATGGTGATGGGAACGTTGCACTGGTGATGGGCGGTGTTCTATACATGACTGAAACCCAAACACAACTATGTATGTAATCAAGGTGTTAAAATAAAAAAATAAAATAAAATCTTATCTTACATATAGATATTTTATTTATCTGAATTCAAAACAAATATAATAAAAAAGCGGTCAATTTACCTGTATGCTTAAGTTGAGGCCTACAGGATTATATACTGGAACTTGAAAAAGATATTCTGCATATTCTTTCAGTTTCTTTATGTTACTTGGTACACTGTGTTCTAAAAGTACATGAAGTATATTTTAAGTACATTAATGTTGTTTTCTCTTCTTGCATAACATTTGCATACATTATGATTCATTGGACAATCCTGCTCCTTAAGATGACTAAAGTGCTCCATACTTTTAGTTCTGCTAACCAATGTGGGAGATCCATTTGGAAGAAATTAGATCAAATGATCTCACATGACATCTTCTTGATGATGGAAATTTTTGTTTGTTTGTTTGATTTTGGGCCACACCTGGTGACGCATAGGAGATACTCCTGGCTATGTGCTCAGAAATTGCTCCTGGCTTGGGGGACCATATGGGATGCCGGAGGATAAAACTGTGATCTGTCCTAGGTTAGCACATGCAATGCAAATGCCCTACTGCCTGCACCATTGCTCCTGCCCCGACGATGGACATTTATTGGAATAACCAGTTTTCACTCTATTGGGGATAATTCTTCTTTACTTGAACTTGCCACTGCTCTTCACGTTGAGTTCTCACCTGCATGGACACTGGGTCTTTGACAATGAGGTAATAAAGTAAGGATCTGGCTAGGAAGAAGATCAATGAAGGTAAGAAGATTACATTCTTTGATCCACCTTTGAAGGCAGAAGTCTCTGATTGATTCCTGGCACTATATAAACCCCTGAGCACTACTGGAAGAGGCCGTCAAGCAGCCCTCCTACAACTATTGGGTGTGTCTTCAAAAGGAAATATAACAAAAAACCAAAATGAGACATGGGTCACCTTAGTAACAGCTAAATGATTTTCAGTCAGATCATAATTATTTCCAGTAGAATCTCTCAGTCAAAGTGGGAATCAGTTACTTCTGCCTTTCTTATACTTCTTCCTAAGATCAGGTGTGTAAGGTTGAGTTAGAAAAGTGCTATGGGGGCTGGAGAGATAGCACAGAAGTAGGAGAGATAGCACAAGGGAAGGGCGTTTGCCTTGCATGCAGCCGATCCAGGACTGATGGTGGTTCGAATCCTGGCATCCCATATGGTCTCTTGAGCCTGCCAGGAGCAATCTCTGAGCACAGATCCAGGAGTAACCCCTGAGCGCTGCCAGATGTGACCCAAAAACCAAAAGAAAAAAAGAAAGGAAGAAAGAAAGAAAGAAAGAAAGAAAGAAAGAAAGAGAAGGAAAGGAAGAGAGAAAGAAAGAATGACAGAGAAAGAAAGAAAGAAAGGAAGGAAGGAAGGAAGGAAGGAAGGAAGGAAGGAAAGAAAGAAAAGAAAAGAAAAGAAAGAAAGAAGTACTTTTCTTTGTTGTGCTTTCCAAAATGTTTTTGTTGGTGGAGTAATTATTGGAAGATCAAGTATTTGAATATTATTATAAGAATTAAAATTTTATTTAATTCCATATATGAATAGCTAAAAGAACTCACACATGAGTAAATAAAATGTATTTTTGAGACCAAATCAGTTGAGACCAGTTTCATTTTTTCTTTTTTTTTGGTTTTTGGGTCACACCCTGAGCAGTGCTCAGGAGTTACTTCTGGCTCTACACTCAGAAATCGCTCCTGGTAGGCTCGGGACCATATGGGATGCTGAGATTTGAATCACCATCCTTCTGCATGCAAGGCAAACACTCTATCTACCTCCATGCTATCTCTAGCCCCTGGTTTCATTTTCCTTATTTAAGACATGTCTGTAGCTTATCAATTATCTGACCATTGCATTCTTTGGAAAGGCCACATCCAGTGATGCTCAGGGTTTATGCACTTCGGAATTACTCCTGGCAGTGCTTGGGGGACCATAGTGATCAAAACCGGGTTTGCAGCAGAGAAGACAAGCACCTAATCCACAGCCTTATCTTTCCAATTTTGTGACCACCAATTTTTTTTAGCAACTTTATTCATCATATAAGATAAAAGTCCCTGTAGATAATGTGAGAGTCCTTTTTATACATATTTCCATAAAATCACAACAGCAAGGGGCCACACTGCTCACCCCCTCCAGTAGAAAAATAATCGTGTTATTACAAAATGCTATTATGATACCATGATTTATAAAGCTCACATTATGGTTGTTTCAGGCATACAATGTTCTAATACCAATTCCACCACCCTTGTGATCTCCCCTCCATCATCTGCCCAGTTTCCTTCTAATCCTTCAAGCTTGTCCTCTTAGTAGACATAATTTACTTCATATTGCTAGATACAACAAAATTGAAACTGAAATGACCAGAAAATGGATCGATATAAGTCAATTTGTAATAATTGTTATATATTATTATGGTGTTACTTGAGTCTGAGGGGCTGGAACAGTAAGTAGTTCAGTAGATAGGGCACTTGCCTTGCATACTTAGGGGACTGTATGGTCCCCTGAGCCCCACTAGAAGTGGTTACTGAGCAAAACCAGGGGTCAGCCCTGAGCACCACTGGATGTGGCCCGAAAACAAAAAATAAATAAACAATGAAAGCCACTGTCTGAGAATTTACTCCGCCTGTTGGTGTTGACTGAGCCTTCTTTGTTTTTATTCACCAAGCTTGGTGGTCTTCTATACAACTTTCCTATCAAATTTGCTGTGCTCTTGCTCGTTCTTAGGACTGTGAAATTTTGAGGGGATGTCAAAGGAGGTGGAGGCTTTTGGTCCTATTCAAAAGGGAGGTGAATCTGCCTGCCTCCATTCCAAAAAGGTCACAGAGTTTTCAGGCCAGAGATTGAATGATTTGGTAGATCAGTTGTTTGTTCTAAATGTAATCATATTTGCTATTCGTGTCCAATATGACTTTAGAATGTCTTATTCAAGTTATTATTATTTTTTCTTTCTGGTGTTTGGGTCATCTCTGGCAATGATTAGGAGCTGTTCCTGGTTCTGTGCTCAGAAGTGGTCTTTAGTGATTCTTGGAAGACCATATGTAGTACCAGGGATCTGAACCTGGGTTGGCAACATTCAAGACAAGTGACTTAACCCCTGTACTAATCTGTAAGGACTCTCTTTTTTTGTTTTGTTTTGTTTTTTTGGGTCACACTCGGTGGTGCTCAGGGGTTGCTCCTGGCTATCTGCTCAGAAATAGCTCCTGGCAGGCACAGGGGAACATATGGGACACCGGGATTTGAACAAACCGCCTTTGGTCCTGGATCAGCTGCTTGCAAGGCAAACACTGCTGTGCTATCTCTCCAGCCCTTGTCTGTAAGGACTCTTAAAGTTCTTACACTTATCTGGCAGGGGAGATACCATGATCATGAAGGTGGTTTCCCCAGGGTGGGGCTCACCCACTGCACTTCGGGTGTGCTGACCCATGTGATTTCCCCAAATGTGGAAAACTCGACTGCATAATTTGTGCAGTCTGCATTCGTGCTTAAAGAGATTAGTTTTTTTTTTAGAAATTAGAAAAAAGTTCCTTTTCTTCCTTTTTCTTCTTTTTTTGTTTTGTTTTGTTTTGTTTTTGTTTTTTTGTTTTTTTGGGCCACACCCGGCGGTGCTCAGGGGTTACTCCTGGCTGTCTGCTCAGAAATAGCTCCTGGCAGGCACGGGGGGACCATATGGGACACCGGGATTCGAACAAACCGCCTTTGGTCCTGGATCGACTGCTTGCAAGGCAAACGCCGCTGTGTTATTTCTCCGGACCCTTCCTTTTTTTTTCCTCTCTCTCTTTCTCTCTCTCTCTCTCTCTCTCTCTCTCTCTCTCTCTCTCACTGTGTCTCTCTCTCACTGTGTCTCTCTCCCTCTGTCTCTCTGTCTCTCTTTATAAAGAATACATCTTTAAGGCCCCACACCTAGGTCCCTGGAAGTAAGGTTGAAGTAAGTGGAGGTATCTAGGAATCCAAATGTCTGTCAACCAAAGTCCTGGTAGCCTAGTGACCTGGCAGCTTCTATAGCTCCTGAGGTCAGAGGACATTACTTACGAGATAATATCATGAAAAAGAAAGAAACCTACTTAGTTTCCAGTTTTCCCTCTGATTCACCTCCGACACGGTCACCAGGTATGGCCTCGTTACTGGGATATGGCCATCCTCACTGTGAATTTCCAAAGTAATGGGATAGTTTCTGACAGGAAACTTAAACCGAGGAACCTACAGAACAAATCCCAAAGGAAAAAAACAATAATTTTGAAAACCTTCACATCATTTTCATTTCCTGGTAAAAGTGGTATACATCTATTCCCAAGTGTGAGCCATTCTAGGAAAAAAATAAGCTTGCAACTTCTTTATATATATTTTTTAACTTTATTGATTGATTGATTGATTGATTGGTTTTTGGACCACACCTGGCTGCTCTCAGAAATCACTCCTGGCAGGCTCAGGGGACCATATGGGATGCTGGCAGCATATAAGACAAATGCTCTACCACTGTGCTATCTCCCTGGCCCCAGGCTTGCAAATTCTGCCTTCTCAGTCCAGAAACTAGATTTTGGCAAAATTAAAGTGAATTCTCAAGGTAACACAAGTAGATATAGTAGTCACAACTCAGACCTTCTGAGGGATTCTTTGTATAGGGCCATACTATGAACTTATCTCACACTTTATTTTTTGGTGCACAGACCAAAGGTACTCCTCAAACTGGTTCTTACCTGTCTCTCTCATATCCCTTCCCCTGCCAGCCATACTTTTTAACACAAGCTCAACAGGTGGAGTTCAATGTGGATGCAACTTGTGTTTATAATACAATAATTGGGAAAATGTGACTTCTCCAGTTCTCAAATTAAGTGAGAAAACTGTGGAGAGGGTAGTCATAGCTCAGGAAGTAGAACTGTATTTCACCAATGTGGAAAACTCTCAAGTTACAGTGAATGCTGACTACCTGCCTAATATTGTATGTGTGAATAAATATCTAAGTGTAAGAATTTGTGTTTAAATTTAATACAATAAAATAGTTTATGATGATAAATATACATATAGATAGTTCTGTAAGACCTTTGAAATAGATCACCTTGAAAGCTATACCAAGTACAGTAAATATTCTTGTCTCAGTTAATTCCCATGTTAGCAGTTTCATATACCTTTAAACCTTTAAAAGTTTTTTGTTTTTTTATTGAGGCCAATGTGAATTACAAGTCTTTCACAGTTGTAATTCAGTTACATAGTGACAGTAAATTAGGACCATTCCTACCACCAGTGTTGACCTCCCTCCACAATAGTTCCCAGCATGCATCCCATGCTCTTAGCTCCTTAGACTGCTAAGGTAACAGGTCCATTTTGTGTATAGTTTGGTATAGTTTGGGCCTCTTGATTCTACTATCGTTGACATTGGTTATTTACATTATTTATTGACATTGGGTATTTAGGGTTGAACATTTTTTTTATTTCTACTCACCTTTAAAGTTTGAGACTGATGTAATGAAATATTTAACACAGAACGCATTGTTCTAAACAACATATATGCTTTTCTGTTTTTTGTTTGTTTGATTTGGGGCCACACCCAGTAATGCTCAGGGGTTACTCCTGGCTCTGTACTCAAATCACTCCTGGCTTGGGGACCATATAGGATGCTGGGGGATCGAACTGTGGTTCATCCTAGGTCAGCTGCATTCAAGGCAATTGCCCTACCGCTGTACCACTATTCCGGCCCCAGCTTTTCTGTTTTATGACTGCTACTAGATTAAGGTGTTAGCCAAGAACTTCAACTTCTACTTTTATTTTTTGGAGGTGGGGTGGGGGAGACACACATGACAATGCATAGGGATTATGCCGACTCTGTGCTCAGTAATCACTCCTGGCATAGCTCAAGAGACAATTTGGGATATTGGGGACTGGACCCAGTTTGGCCATCTGCAAGGCAAGCTTCCTATTCTCTGCACTATCTAGCACTCCCCCATTTTTACCTTTTGTAAAATTTTATTTCAATATTTTATAATCTTATACACAATACATTTTTGAATTTGTTGGAATTCACTATAATCAAGTATAGTGGTTTACAAGTTAAGTGTGATGTGTGTGTGTGTGCGTGCATATGAAAGAGTATATATGTGTATGTGAGAGAATTTGTGTCTGATGAATCTGATTAGCTAATCTAATTAAATGATCAGGGAATTGAATGTCTTATTCTACTTTACAAATAAAGTTAATTAACTTAACTGGGAACATTTCCATTCAGGTTGTTTTGGCTCTGTGCTACACATAATTTTATGTCATATAAAGATTTCTTGGGGCCGGAGTGATAGCACACCACTAAGATGTTTGCTTTGTTTGCAGTCAAAACTGGACAGATCCTGTTTGATCCCCGGTATACCATCTGGTCCCCCAAGCCTGCCAGGAGCGATTTCTGAGTGCTGACAGGTGTGACTCAAAAACTGGGGAAAAAAAGTAAAATAAATCACAAAGAATTTTTGATCTTAGTCATTATGCTTAACTAAAATACATATCTCAAGATTTTCTTAAAATTAAAGTACTGTATTTAAGTTACTAAAAGAGATCTGACCTTTTCTCTGCAGTCTGAGAAATCAACAGCATATGAAAACTTTTGATCATTTGTACAGTTACAGTCTTCCCGACTAGTAGCGTTTTCACATTGCTTGAATCGACCCAATTTCTGTAAGTAGAATTAATACAGGTTGAATCACTACTTTTTTGGTGACAGAGTTTTCTTAGTAAAAAGAATATTTTCTCTCTGAATATATAAAGACTATACCCCTAAATCTACACTTCCTACTGTTATTTCTCATAGCATTTGTTTTTTATTTTGTTTTTGTTTTGGGGCCACACCAGCCTTGCTCGGGTTGCTCTTGACTCTACACTCAGATATCGCTCCTGGTTCGGGAAACCATCTGGGATGCTGGGGATTGAACGTGGGTTCATCCAGGATCAGCAGCATGCAAGACAAATGCCCTACCTCTATGCTATCACTCCAGCCCTTCTCATAGCATTTGTGATTAATTTTTTTTAATTTGGGGGTGGGTGGGTCATACCAAGTGCTCAGGGCTTACTCCTGGCCTTCTGCTGAGGCATCACTCCTGGCAGTGCTCCAGAAATCATATGTGGTACCAAGGATTGAGCTGGGATTAGCCACATACAAGATAAATAAGTGTTATCTTTCTGGTCCTCATAGTTGGTATTTCAAATTTCCAGTAAAACTGTCCCTTTGTCATGTGCTTTCTAGTTGGTCAACCTTGCTAGAGATGAATTTATCTATGTGTCTGTGTATTTTTATCTATGTGTCTATGTGTATTTCTGAGTGCTGGATATTAAACCATAGATATATAGGCTTATTTCCAGACTTACTCCCTTTGGAAGAGAAGAATGCTACAACAATATTTTTGTCTTAACATACATTTTTTTACTTCTTTTGTATGTGCCCATGTGTAGATTTACTGGTTTATAAAATAATTCTGTATTTTGAAAAATAGACAAACTTTTTTTTATTGCAGCTGCAATTATTTTACATTTCTGTCATCAAAGAGAGAAGGTTCCAGTTTTACTACATAATTGCTAATACTTATCATTTTCATTCAAAACTTATTCTAGCTAAGCTAATGGGTGTGTAATAGTATCTCACTGTTAGATATAGAGTTCTTTATCATATATATATATATATATATATATATATATATATATATATATATATATATATATATTTGGTTTTTGGGTCACACCCGGTGACGCTCAGGGGTTACTCCTGGCTATTTGCTCAGAAGTCGCTCCTGGCAGGCACGGGGGACCATATGGGGAACCGGGGGATCGAACCGTGGTCCGTCCTAGGTTAGCACAGGCACCTTATCGCCAGCGCCACCGCCTGGCCCCTCTTTATCATATTTCTCTTCAGTATCAGTTTCCCTGCCTGCTTTCCCACCTATGACCTTCCAGGTGGAGGATACTGTTGAGATCCTAATAAATAGGTGTCGAGCTAGGAGGTCAGGTAGATGGCAGGCTCTGGGCTATTGAAGTTACTAGTGACTGACAGGATTCTGCGTCTGACCTTCTTGTCTGTTTACCCTCCTGTCTGTGTGGATTATTTGACACGGATAAATATTACTAGGACCGCTCCCCCATCCAGGGGGTTAGGGGAAGGGGAATCTCTTTCCCATTCTGGGACCTCTTTGATGATCTATCATCAGTCAGTCTAGGACAAAATATAACCCTATAAAATATAACTCTACAAATGGCACCCAAACAGGGACATGACCCTGGACCCAAGAAGATAGCAATGATGGTGAGATTTCTGTTCTTGTGTTTAATTTTGGCTCCATTCAGCTGGAGGGAGTCCAAAATATGGGTCCATGTGGCGTCTGATCTAAAAATGGAAGAAACGTTTTCTAGTGGCAGATTGGGCAGTTTTGAAAGGGAGATTGCTGAAAGCTTGGAGCAGCTCCCCAAAGACCCAGGCACCCGACTTTTCTTCTATGAAAAGTGCATTTTCCAAGGACCATGACCTTCCAATTTGCAGAGACTTGTAGAGACCATTAATTGAAAAAAGATGAGAAAAAGACCTTATTGATAGTGGACTGACAAATTGAGGCCCTGACATGGTTTTTGGCTTTGGAAATGTCAGACTTTCAGGCTCAAACTACCTGAATTGCTTTAAACTACCTGACATGTGACCACAGTGGCAGCTGCAAGAGGCAGCAACGTCAGTGACTAACCACTTTTTCAGCGAGATGCACTGGAAAGCTCCCTCCCCTCAGACAGGCAAGTAGGGTATGCTGCAGCTCTGGCCTAGGGGTTCTGCAAAGCTAAGTCTAGCAGGCAAGTGAAACTACATGGCTCCTGCCCGGACTGCCTGTGAGGGTAAAGCCAGTCTGGACAATTTGGTGATGATGATGGTAAAAAAAGAAGAAAATAGGAAAAAGAAGTCACTGATGGCCAAATGAGAAGCTGATTTTTGAAACCTCTTGCATCTTAACTTTGTTTCAGGTGTATCTCTTGATCCTAGACATTGTCTTTCTGGTTTTAAATGTGGTTTATGTTATAGACCGCTAATGTCTGTAACTAGTAATTTAGCTTTGTGAGTTCAAAATTTTCTCATGGAAGAGAGTGAAAACACGGGAAGACTTGAAGATGGAATATTAATGTAAAATAAAAATGCCACGCGCCATTGCATGGGATCCACGTTAGATGAAGCGAGGACAAGTTTATTGATTCAGAGGTTGCTTATAAAGTGGAACTCTGGAATGCAAAGTGTGATTGTGGAATGCCAAGGAAATGGGGGAACATAATGGGAGAAGACTAGTTAATTTCTGCATATTAAAGGAACCAGGTACTGAGGATGGAAAGGAATTTTGTATATGTTTTGGGTAAGGAAGAGAGAGCTAGGCAATATTCAGGAAGTAAGAAAAACAGGTAATTATCAAGGGGAGTGAGAAATTCCTTAAGTTAGCAATTATTAGGGAAGAAGAAAAAGATGTTTTGAGTTTTGGGTAGAAGACTGAGAATTTGCTTTCCTCCTGAGTTTGGAATTATTGAGGAAAACATCATTGGCACCAATATTGCGCTGGTCAAAGAAATTGGTTAATGGGGGTGCCTTTGGCTGGAGTTTGGTGCTGTTTTCTTTCCTTTGGTGGAGAAAGATTTTTTCTGAGACCTGATTTTTCTTAAAGGGAAAGAGTGAAAATGTCACAACCTCGGAAATTCAAACTCAGACAATCCTGACAAAGAGGTCAGCTTGTGTGACTACTCAAAGTAGGCTTTTCTGAATAAATATGATTTCTTATTCAGGAGTTTTTCTCCCCTGAATCGGGCTGTGTCAGGTTTATAGTTTTCCATAATTAATGTTTACAATTGCATAATTTTTTCTGTGTATCTTAATGTAGTAGCCTGTTTTCAAACTGTATTTTCTGTATAAATGTTCTTGTAATTTGTTTAGGGAAGGTTAGTGAAAGGAACTAAGGATGTTCCAGTATAAAAGTGCTTGGTTAAATAGCATTAGGAATTTTAAATTATAGTTGTATTTTTTTGTTTGTTTGTTTTTGGGCCACACCAAGTGATGCTCAGGGGTTACTCCTGGCTATGCGCTCAGAGGCCGCTCCTGGCTTGGGGGACCATATGGGACACCGGGGGATCGAACCGTGGTCCGTCCTATGCTAACACAGGCAAAGCAGGCACCTTACCTCTAGTGCCACCGCCCGGCCCTGTATTTTGCAGAAAAGTTCTGTTTATGGAAAAGGCTGATTATTTTAACTTTACACTTTGGACTTTATGCTTTGGGCAATATTAGGGTTCCTGCCTTTTGCTGGCTGAAGTCAGGAAAACAAAAGATAACATTCCCTCTTTCAAAAACAGAAGGGGGAGATGTTACTCGTCCCAGGGCAAAATGTTAATATTACCTGATGGTTCGCCCACTTCTGGGAGGGCTCCATGAAAGGTAACAAAGGGGTTGCCTAAGGGATGTAAGAAAGATTCAGCAAGAAGCCTCAGGAGGAGGCAGCATGGAGAGATGATAGAGATAGATAGGATAGATGCAGGAGCAGAAAAGAGACTGCTTAGCTTAGAAGCCACACATGGTGGTTAGGGCCTTGCAATTAAACCTTGTCTCCTAAAACTTCATGAATGCTGTGGATCATTTCCTCACCATTATCCTGAGCCCCTCAGACCTGCCAGCCCAGAAATGCTGCAGGCACCTGGCAGGTTGAGAAAGTCTCCCTCATTCACTCCATGCAACTATATATTTAATATATATAGGACTACATATTTAATATTTAATTCAACATATTACTGTGGCTTGGACTTGCATTTATCTAATGAATATTTATACTGAATATCTTTGCATAATCTTGTTGACTCTGTGAATAACTTCTTTGGAGAAACCTTTATTCCACGTCTTCATTTCTATAATTGGGTAGTTTACCTTTTTGCTGTTGAGTTGTAAGATTATATAGCAAATTCTCACTTACCATTAGAGGTTCTTGGAAATGATATTTTATTTTAAAAATTTGGGCTACATCTGGCATTGCTCAGGGTCTATTTCTGACTCTGTGCTTGTGGGTTGCTCTCAGTAGTAGTAAGAGGGACATAGATGATTTCTTTTTTTTTTCCTTTTCTTTTTCTTTCAGGAATAATTTTTTTCTTTTTCTTTTTCTTTTTTTGGTTTTTGGGCCACACCTGGTGATGCTCACTGGTTACTCTGGGTATGTGCTCAGAAATCGCTCCTGGCTTGGGGGACCATATGGAATGCTGGGGGATCAAACTGTGATCTATCCTAGGTTAGCATGCAGCAAGGCAAATGCCCTACTGCTTGTGCCACTGCTCTGGCCCTGCAGGGGTGATTTCTGAATGCAGAGCCAGGATTGACCCCTGAGTACCGCTGGGTGTGGCTCAATAGACAATTATTCAATCAATCAATCAATCAATCAATCAATAAAGTTTAAAAAATAAATATTGGGGCCAGAGATGGCTCCAATGAACACATGTTTTTGCATGCTGGAGGCCTGGGTTCCATTCACTATACCATATGGTCCCTTCTGCTTGCCAAAAGCAATTCCTGGTTTTATTTTGCTGTTGTTTGTTGTTGGTGGCCACACCCATTGATGCCCAGGGGTTACTCCTGGCTATGTGCTCAGAAATCGCTCCTGACTTGGGGGGACCATATGGGGAGCTGTGGTTCTGTCCTAGGCTAGCACATGCAAGGCAGATGCCTTACCTCTAGTGCCACCATTCTGGCCCCCAGAAGCAATTTCTGAGTAAGTAAATAAGCCACTGAGCATGACCCTAAAATGAAACCAAAGATTTTTTATTTCAATGAAGTTCAATTTATCAATTTTTGAATGCTATGATTTTCAGGTTCTTTTTAACACACCAGTGACAAATATATCTATATTATATAACATATATAATAATATGACAATATATTATATATTATGAAATAATATATGGGCCATAACCAGAGATGCTCAAGGCTTACTCCTAGATTTACACTCAGAGATAATCCCTGTTGGTGTTTGGGGGATCATATGGGTTGCCATATGATTGAACCAGGGATTGAACCAGGGCTGACTGCACATAAGACCAGCATTCTAACTGCTGGATTATCTTTCTAGCCCCACCCAGTGATTTTTATCTGTATTTCATTCTAAGAATGTATTGGAACACAAGAACATAGCCTCCTGTGAGTCTGAGTATAAGCATAAAAACAAAACAAGGGTCCCGGGAGATAGCATGGAGGTAAGGCGTTTGCCTTTCATGCAAAAGGTCATCGGTTCGAATCCCGGTGCCCCATATGGTCCCCCGTGCCTACCAGGAGCAGTTTCTGAGCATGGAGCCAGGAGTAACCCCTGAGCACTGCCAGGTGTGACCCCAAAACAAAAAAAACAAAAACAAACAAACAAACAAAACAAAACAAAACAAGACCGCAAAACTAAAAGACAAAACAAAATAAAACAAAAAATGCAATAAAAAATAAACAATGCAAACTCTTTTTATTATTCAGAAAAATATAGAGAGAAATTCTGCAAACGCTAGTGAATATCACAACCAACAGTATGGGCCTTGCAACTCTTGGCCATAGCAACAGCAACAAAAAAATGAAAGGGGAAAGAATAGAAGATTCATACAATGGCAGTTACTAGTATTAGCAGAGAATTGTACTGAACACACCTTCCCCATTAATATCTGCAAACAGGTGCATCAATGATAGTAATCAACAATTTCTGAAATCCAAGTAAAGCTTTGCGTATAGGTAAGAAGTCACTCACTTTTTTTTTTTTTTTTGGTTTTTGGGTCACATCCGGTGATGCTCAGGGGTTACTCCTGGCTATGCACTCAGAAGTCACTCCTGGCTTGGGGGACCATATGGGAAATCGGGGAATCGAACTGCAGTCCATCCTAGGTTAGCGCACGCAAGGCAGGCACCTTACCTCCAGCACCATCGCCCGGCCCCGAAGTTACTCACTTTTGATGTGGGAAATAGATTTCTTGGTATGGGCATGCTGGGATCTGCATGATAAAAGTTGTCTGTGAGTGGAATAGCAATTCCCATGTTAGATGGAGGCCTGTAGTTTACCTAAAGTGATTAAGCAAAAAAAGTAGAATTCATCATTATTTATCATCAAATGTAAGTATGTTGGTTTTCCATAAAAGAACTCAAAGCAAGAATTTTTTTTTGGGGGGGGGTCACACCTGCAGCATTCAAGAGTTACTCCTGGCTCTATGCTCAGAAATTGCTCCTGGTAGGCTTGGGGGACCATATGGGATGCCGGGATTCAAACCAAAGTTCTGCATGCAAGGCAAACACCTTACCTCCATGCTATCTCTCCAGCCCCAAAGCAAGAATTTTTATTGTACTTTGTTTTGTTTTATTTGGGAAGCATGCCTGATGCATTGAGAGATTATTACTGGCTCTGCACACAGGTATCATTCCTGGTAGGCTCAGAGGACCATATGGGGTGCCAGGGTTTGAAGATTGGTTGATTACGTGTAAGGCAAGCACCCTACTTGCTGTACTATTACTCCAGTCCTTCATTTTACTTTATTATATCCAAATATTAAAGTAAATTTATATCTTCCCTCTCCCTGAATACTTTTAACCCTGTCCTTTCTGGAATTTTCACGATTTTAACTAGTATAGTCTAGAATTTGTATAAGTAAAAAGTAAAATTAGTACTTATGATATATTAGAATGTAGTAGAATCATAACCACCTGAAGTCAATACAGTGAATTTTAAAGTTATTATAAAATGTTTTAGTTATATATACAGGAAATATTCTTTCAGGTGTGGGAATTTTTTCATAAGTCAAATAAGTAACAAGTTAGTTAACAAAGAGTAATAATTTATATTTGAAAATAGTCACCAACTCTGACAAGGCAAAATATGAAACTATGATGCTGAAATGGGACAAAAACGTTTCATACGCTTTAGACAAATCAGCATGATACCTAAAGCGTGGATGATCATGAAAGTAGCATGACAGCACCACAATAAGGCATAAAAAGTACATTAATAATGATGAGAGAGAGGGTCCGGAGAGATAGCACAGCGGTAAGGCCTTTGCCTTGCGTGCGGAAGGTCGCTGGTTCGAATCCCGGCATCCCATATGGTTCCCCGAGCCTGCCGGGGGTGATTTCTGAGCATAGAGCCAGGTATAACCCCTGAGCTACCTGGGTGTGACCCCAAAACAAAACAAAACAAAACAAAAATAATGGGGCCGGGCGATGGCGCTAGAGGTAAGGTGCCTGCTTTGCCTGCGCTAGCCTAGGATGGACCTCGGTTTGATTCCCTGGTTCCCATATGGTCCCCCAAGCCAGGAGCGACTTCTGAGCGCATAGCCAGGAGTAACCCCTGAGCATCACCGGGTATGGCCCAAAAACCAAAAAAAATAAAAATAAAAATAATGACGAGAGGGTCCCAAGAAACTGAGGCAGACAGAGCAGTAGTGAGGGGTCTTCTTTGTGACTCAGAAGAGCCATTTTTACACCCAGGTCAGGGAACCCTGAGAAGAGCCTCACAGTCCCATCGCAACATATAAAAAAACCACCACCACCACACTACAATGGTCACAATGAGAAAGCAACATTGAACCCTACCAGACTTAATGAACAAAGATGGTAGTTCTGAAGACCCAACCAGCACAGCTACCTATATATACCTATAAATACACCTCTCTGATAAGACTTTAGAAAGAAAAGAAACTCAAAGAAACCATGAAACAGACAGCTAATAAAACTCAAGAGGCTATATTAGAGTAGAAATGAGAAAGCTTCAAACAGAAATGACAGAACTGAAAAGCTTGGTAGGTGAAAAAATCTCATAGGAAGGCTTCATTGACAGAGTAACAGTTTCTGAGGACAGAATCAATGAGCTTGAAGATGAACTGCATAATACCTCCAGACAATAGGAGAAGATGGAAGAATCTTAAAATAAATAAACAGCTGGCAAGAGAACTTTGGGGTGATTTCAAGAGGAACAACATAAGAATTATTGGCATCCCAAGGGTTAGGAAGACAATCCTTATGAAGAAGCAAAGATCAAAGGTATTATAGCTGAGAAGTTCTCAAAACTGGAGAGTGCATGCATCCATATCCTGAATGCCCAAAGGCACCAGCTAAAAGAGATCCAAATAAAATTACTGAAAGACACATAACAAGAATGATGAAAACTATAGTGATAGAACACTGAAAGCTGCAAAATCAAAGAATAAAATCACATACAACGTACCATTCTTGAGATTTGCAGACTTATCTATGGCCACCCTCCAGGCCTGAAAGCAATGGTTTGATATAGTGAAAAAAAGGTCAATGAAATGAATGTTTCACCAAAAATATGTTACCTAGTCAGACTATCAGGTTTCAAGGTACCATACACAACCTTGAGGAAAAACAACAGTTCAAGAACTTTATAGACTGAAAATCAACTTTAAAAGAACAGAACACAAAATTCAACGACAATAATCTCTTTCAATGTCAATGAACTAAATTAATCATTTTTTTTTTGTTTTTCTTTTGTCACACCTGGTGGTAATCAGGGTTACTCCTGGCTATATGCTCAGAGATCACTCTTGGTTGTGCTTAGGTGACCATGTGGAATGCTAGGGATCAAACCCTGTTTGGAGGAATGCAAGGCAAATATTCTTTTATTTATTTATTTAATTTTGGTTTTTGGGTCACACCCGGTAGCGCTCAGGGGTTACTCCTGGCTGTATGCTCAGGAATCGCTCCTGGTAGGCTCAGAGGACCATATGGGATGCTGGGATTTGAACCACCGACCTTCTGCATGCAAGGCAAACACCTTACCTCCATGCTATCTCTTTAGCCCCACAAGGCAAATATTCTAACTGTTGTGCTATTACTCTGGCCCCTAAATTCACCAATTAAGAAAATAATTAAGAAACAAAATGGAAAATGAGTTAGAAAATTGAATGCAAAGTTTTGCTTCCTGCAAGAAATAGTAGAACAAATAGACTCAAAGTCTGGAAAATAATTCTTCAAGCAATTTCCTCACAAAGGCTGGGATGCATACTAATACTAGACAACATAGAATTCAGGCTCACATAAGTTCTAAGAGTCAGAGAGGGTCACTTCCTAATAATCAAGCTATATATATGTATATATATATACACATATACATACTGTATGTATGCAACCAATGAGGAGCCAGCAAAACACTTAAAATAACTGCTAAGGAACTTTAAGAAAGATATAAATAGTAGCACAGTAGTTGTTGGAGACTTCAACACTGCTCTTCTTGATAGATTAATCAGACTAAAACTAAACAAGAAAATATTGGCTTTGAAAGAAGAAATAGAAGAGAGTGGGTTAGTAGATATACAGAGCTTTTCATCTTCTGAAAGCCAATACACATTCTTCTCCAATGAAAATGGGACATTTAAAATTTTATTTACATTGTAATTTACAAAGTCCTTCATAGGCTTTAGACATATAATGAACCAGGGTCAATACTATCACCAGTGTCCACTTCCCTTACAATGTTCCCCAAATGCAACCCATAACACCACAATCCTTGTCACCCCCACCCCGCCTGCCAGTATAACAGACCAGATGGAACTATTTTTTGGGCGGGGTTGGGCCACATCTTGCAATGCTCAGGAGTTACTTCTATCTCTGCACTCAGAAGTCACTCATGGCAGCGTTGGGGACCATATGGGATGCTGAAAATCAAACCAGAGTCTGTCCGGGATTGACCCTGTGCAAGGCAAATATCCTACTGCTATGCTATTGATCAGCCCCAAATGGGATATTTTTAAAGATCAATCACATGCTTGATAAAGATAGACCACAAAACATACAATCAAGAAGAGAGAAATAATATGGACTATCTTCTCAGACCATGATGCACTGAGAATGAAAGTCAATTACAAACAGGAATGGAGAAATAACTCTAATACCTGGAAATGAAACAGCTCATTACTGAACAACCAGTGGGTCAGAGAGGAAGTGAAAGAGGAAATCAAAAGATTCCTGGAAACAAACGAGAATGAGGATACGAGCAAAAAGAATTTGTGTGTATTAGATATTATATGACTGAAACTCAATCATGAACAACTTTCTAACTGTGTATCTCATGGTGATTCAATTAAAGGATTTAATCAATAAAAATCACCAAGAGAGGTTGGTTCAATAGCAGTGGAATTTATCAGAACTTATTAACGTTAGTATCACAAAAGTTGGTATATAACCCCCCACTGCTCAATTTGACTGGTCTAAAAAACAAAACAAAACAAAACACCAAGAAAGAATGACCACAAAAAAGTCTTCTATAAAGGTTGTCATATTTGAAATAAATTCTCAATATGATTTGATGATTAAATACATACTGGAATTCTCAGGGAAGAGATGTAATGCTCGGAAAGTCGGTGACTGCACCCTAGTCAATAGATCATGTTTTTTTTTGTTTTGTTTTGTTTTGTTTTGATTTTTGGGCCACACCTGGTGATGCTCAGGGGTTACCCCTGGCTATGCGCTCAGAAATTGTGCCTGGCTTGGGGAACCACAAGGGATGCTGTGGGGAATGAACCTTGGTCTGTCCTAGGTTATTGCAAGCAAGGCATACACCCTACTGCTTGCACCACTGCTCTGGCCCCAGGCCATGGGTCTTTTAAAACACTCTGCTCCAGATTTTGGTTTTTTTGTGGTTTTTGGGTCACACCCGGCAGTGCTCAGGGGTTACTCCTGACTTCATGCTCAGAAATTGCTCCTGGCAGGCACGGGGGACCATATGGGGCACCGGGATTCGAACCGATGACCTTTTGCATGAAAGGCAAACGCCTTACCTCCATGCTATCTCCCGGGCCCCTTTGCTCCAGATTTTTTTCATTTATTTATTTATTTATTTTATTTACTCAAAGTAATATTTTAGGTACATATTAACTTTGAATCAGGGGAATTCCCATCACCAGATTTGTCCTCCCTCCACCCCTGTTCCCAGCTTGCATCCCATGTCTCCCACCCTCACCCCCAGGGCTGCTAAGAATGAGTGAGCCACTCTGTGTCTAACTTACTACTTAGTGATCATACAGCTGTTTGGTCTTGGTACCCTCCATTGTTTCCTCCTCGATTTGAGAGGCAGAACTAGATAGTTCAAGTTATGTGGTTTTGTATGAGGAAAAGAAATGCCATAAAATGGGGTAAAATCAAATAAGCCAAAAATGAGCGGAGTCCTTCTAGAGGCTCTCAACCTCAAGAGAGGAAAGGGAAAAAGGAATTGAAACACCACAACAATACAAACAGAAATATCAAATAAAATATCCAGTGAGCACTACAGCAATAAAGACAGGCACCTCATGATAGCCACTGATCTGAATAAAAACATGACAGAGTGCAAAAAGGAAAAAGAAAAAAAAAAAACGATTGGCTGCTCCAGATTCTTACCGGCAAAGTTTTGATGAGATTAAAATCCTGACTGTCCTTGTGAACACCCAGAATCCAGTCTTCCTTGGAGATGTGTGTGTAGGGAACGTGATGCATGGATTTTAAGTAGCCGCAGCTGCTTTTCACATTTGGTATAACTGTTGTCACAAAACAACTGGTGGAGGCATCCCACATGACAAATGCCACGGAAACAGTACCCTAAAATTTTTTAAACAAACAAAAGTTCATGGAACTGTTCTCGATGGAACATATCTATCAACATTCAGCACTCCGCACTCCCAATCTCTTTGAACCAGCCTGTGTTTGAAAGGCAGTGATGAGGAAATCATGAGGGTGGTCCACATTCAATCTGTGGAATTTGGTCCCACCTAACCAGGGGAACTCTGAACAGAGATACACCAAGGGAAGAGAATTTGGGGAGGAGGGTACTGGCTCTTAGGAACCCAGGAAATGTCTGGAGAAAAAAAAAA
>PVKC010018592.1:0-14013 GCA_004027635.1 Crocidura indochinensis
CATGCATCAAGCTTACTTCTGTCTTGTCCCTAGGAATCACTCCAGCAGGGCTCAGGGCTAGGTACTGAATCTACATTGTCTTGAGGCAAGTCAAATATTCTGCTGACTGTATTATTTCTCCTTCCTTAAAAGACACTTAAAAAGAAAAAAGAATTATCTTATAATGTAGCAATTCCACCCTTATTGCTCTATGCCAAAAATATTATAAATATTATAAATCTAGGGACCAGAGAGATAGCATAGCTGTAGGGCATTTGCCATGCAGGCAGCAGATTCGAATATGGTTCCCCATACCTGCCAGGAGCGACTTTTGAGCGCATATCCAGGAGTAACCCTTGAGCGCTGCCGGGTGTGACCCAAAAACAAAACAAAACAAAAATAAAAAAAACCCAAAATATTATAAATCTGAAAAGATTTGTGCACAATCATATTTAGTGTAGTGAAATTTACTATAGTCAAGATTTAGAAATAAATTAAGTACTCAATGACAAATGAGTAAATGAAATGTTGATTAAATACCATAGACTCCTGCTCAAATATAAAAAAATGATTAGACTGACAACAGAACTGAGATTAACTGAAGCATGAGACAGAGAGAGAGAGAGAGAGAGAGAGAGAGAGAGAGAGAGAGAGATACACACACAGAGAGAAGAGAAATGGATTTTATTGGCTATGGTGTTTTGATGGCAATCATGGTATGTAACATTATTTCCCTGAAACACATGAACATTTACATTCTTGCGAACTTGTATTAACTTAGTAAATAATAATAAAAAGGGAGAAATTGAGCCAGAGCTCTCAACTAATTTTCAAAGTCACTTGACTAATTAGTAACAGAAACACATTAATGTAGGCTATCTGACTCCAAATCCTCTCTCTTGCCTTCCAGTATATATTAAATTTACCTACCTCTAATGTCACTTCAGGATTAATTTGTGTTTAAACTTTTTTTGTGTGTGATATACATGTAATACATAATAAAAAGTAAGCCAATTGCCAAAGTATATCTCTTTTCTCCTTGGAGGTAGCCATTATCTCGATCCTTATAAAACTGATAGTTTTCTTTTTTTACTTTTTCTAATTTATTAATCAATAAATAATAATTACACAATTTCACATGGTATTCACTGTATAACTGTATGTATAAATATACACTGTATCTTATATGTTATAACTATATATATATATATATATATTTACTTTTTTTTTTTAAAAAGGAGTCATCCCAGTGGTGCTGAACCCAACTACATAGGCCTGATGGTGCTCAGGGTCACTCACAGATGCTAATAATGGGGATTCTAAGGTATGAGCCATGTGGTGGTAGGAGTCAAATTCAAAGCTTTGCATGTGCTGGCATTTGCTGAACCACTTGCCTCATCTCCTTAGTCCCTTCTTTTTGTTCATTTGTTTGCTTGTTTTTATTAAACCATGCTTAAATATATTCTCAAACAACATTGCCTTTTTCCTGTTTTGGATCTAATTTGCAAAAATTTGTATCATGCCACTTTTGCTCTGCATTTTGGTGACGTTGATCGATATTGTATACAGTCATAGTTTATTTTTATTGCCTCATTCTTTGCAAACATTCTCTGGGAACACTCTCTGAACACAAAGACAGAAGTAACCCCCAGCACAAAACACAAAAAGTAAATAATTAATTACTTATTACTTAAGTTAGCTCAGAACTTTCTAACTGTTCTCATTTTCATGTTTTCCAATTGCTGCCAAAGTCTGATACTGACCTTTTGTTAAAAGCTATTTTGAGGGGCCAGAGAAATAATACAGTATGTAAGGCATTTTTACCTGGGTTCAATCTCTGACATTGGATATGTTCCCGTAAGCCCTATCAGGAATGATCCTTGAGAACAGAGACAGAAATGTTCTAATGTGCCCCCCCCCCACACACACACTCACACCACCAAATAAATTTAAAAAAAAACAACAAAAACAACCAACTTTTTTTTAATCAAGATAATTGTGAAAAGAGAAGAATGTCTGGTAGTAGGCAGTGACAGTGGAGATTAACTTTAGTAGTATTTTTATTCAGAGGGTGGGTCATCATTGAAAAACCCTATCTGATGGACAATTGTGACTTTCTACCTTAGAGACTCCTATCTCCTACCTCATAGTCCTTAGAGCATTAGGTTGGACTCTTTGATAACTTAATATATAACATCCTAACCAAGTAGTCCAGTCCTCATTAAAGGTAGCCCTTGATTAGTCTCCATATTGTTTTCCATAAAGGCCAGAGTAGATGGCATTCCCACCAGCAGTGAATAAGAGTTCCTTTCTCTCCACATACCCTCCAGCACTTATTGTTCTTTTTTTCTGTGATGTATGCCAGTCTCTGTGGTGTGAAATAGTACCTCATTGTAGTTTTGATTTGCATCTCTCTGATGATTAGTGATGTGGAGCATTTTTTTCATGTTTTTTGGCCATTTGTATTTCTTCTTTGAGGAAGTATCTGTTCATTTCTTCTCCCCATTTTATCCAGCTATTCCACTCCTAGGGATATACCCTAGGAACACAAAAATGCAATACAAAAATACCTTCCTCGCACCTATATTCATTGCAGCACTATTTACAATAGCCAGACTCTGGAAACAACCAAGATGCCCTTCAATAGATGAATGGCTAAAGAAATTGTGGTACATATACACAATGGAATATTATGCAGCCGTCAGGAGAGATGAAATCATGAAATTTTCCTATACATGGATGTACATGGAATCTATTATGCTGAGTGAAATAAGTCAGAGAGAGAGAAAAATGCAGAATGGTCTCACTCATCTATGGGTTTTAAGAAAAATTAAAGACATTACTGTAATAAAGTCCAGAGACAATAGCGTTAAGGGCTGGAAGGGCCAGAAGGACTTGCTCACAATTTGAAGCTCAACACAAAGAGCAGTGACCACTGTTGGGGAAACAACTACACTAACAACTAGCATGACAATGTTAAAAAAATGAGAGAAGTAGAATGCCTGTCATGAATACAGGCACGGGTGGGGTAGGGGAGGGGGCATTGGTGGTGGAAATGTTGCACTGGTGAAGGGGAATATTCTGTTTATGACTGAAACCCAATTACAAACATGCTTGTAATCATGGTGCTTAAATAAAGGTTTATAAATACAAAGGTGGCCCTTGGGTTAACTGCAGCCGCTGGTAATCTTTGCTCAGCCCTGACTCCATCTATTGCTAATTCTTTTTCATTTCTATGTCATCAACTGTTTGGTTCAATGAGGAAGACAAATCTTTATTTTTATCCTTTTTAGGATTTTTTTGTCTGGGTCTGGGAATTAATTTGACATAAGATATATTAACCGGGGCCCGGGAGATAGCATGGAGGTAGGGCGTTTGCCTTTCATGCAAAAAGGTCATCGGTTCGAATCCCGGTGCCCCATATGGTCCCCCGTGCCTGCCAGGAGCGATTTCTGAGCATGGAGCCAGGAGTAACCCCTGAGCACTGCAGGGTGTGACCCAAAAACCAAAAAAAAAAAAAAAAGATATATTAACCGTAGAAAAGAATGCATATTTCTTTAATACAAGTTTTTATGGCCCTGGAGCTTTCATAGTGCATGAAATACCCCTTCATGCCCAATTACAAAGTTAACTTGCTTTTATGTTAGGTTAAACAAGAGAGGCAATTATAGAAGAGTGACTGAACTATATGGTCATATTAAAAGAAGGAAATTATTTGAACAGGTTTTTACATAGAACTCTTGCCACCTTAACTTCTTGTCTTTTATGCTAAAAATAGTATTAGTTGTTCAACAATCTTGCTTCTATGTGGTATACAAAATGAAATAAAGGAAATAAAGGAAAAAAATCAAGGAAATAAAGAAATATCTAAGAAACCATTGGTCATTGACAACAAAACTGACATTATTAATGGAGGGGAATACAGAGGTGATGAATTATAAATGAGATAAGGACAACAGTGGTGGATGTTTGGCACTTTGGTGGTGGTATAATTGCAGCAATGTAGTATGCAAGAAACATTTACTAAATTAGCACTATTGTAATTATGTTACCCTCAGAAAAGTAAAGATTTTTTTAAATTAAAAATGTTACGAATCGGGGCCGGAGAGATAGCATGAAGGCACGACGTTTGCCTTACATGCAAAAGGATGGTGGTTCAAATCCTGGCATCCCATATGGTTCCCTGAGTCTGCCAGGAGCAATTTCTGAGGGTAGAGCCAGGAGTAACCCCCGAGCACTGCCAGGTGTGACCCAAAAACTAAAAAAAAAAAAAAATTACTGATCTTTGTTATAGGAAATCTCTCATAAAGGATTTCTTTTTATCTCTTGCTTTTCAGAACAGAAGGAAAGTCAGATTGGTTTCTTATATTTGATGCTTTTTAAGCACCCATAACTCAATCTAGTGAATAATCCAGAGCTGCATACTTTGTTGGGTCATGTCTGAATTCCTTCAGTTTCTCATATATGTCATAGGTAATGTCAAGCAAATTCTTGCAGAAGGGTTGAAACGTCACTGACTTGAACAGTGCAGTACTGAATTTTCAATTGTGCTGGTAAATGATACATGAAAGGAAAATGCCAATGCCCTAAAAATTGAATTTTTACCTAAATTACAGTAAATAATTTCAAGGAATCTAACAAATAATGTTAGTTCATGCCATTAATGATTATAATTATAAAATGTTAGATTAAAATTTTATTACTATTAATATGGTGATAGTAGTAGTTGCAGCACTAGTAGTATTACTACTATTACTAGTAGTAGTATCGCCAGCAGCAGCAGCAGCAGTAGCAGTAGCAATAGTAGTAGTATAGGGGTTGTCAAGCTTCTTCTATCTTCAAAGCCCCAAAATGTTATTTAGAAAAGACATTTGCGTGCCTATGTTCATTACAGCACTATTCGTAGAAACAAATCTATAAACAACCCAAATCTCCAAGAACAGATGACTGGATAAAGAAACAATGGTATATATGCTCAATGGAATACTACTTAGTTGTAAGAAAAGATGAAGCCATGGTTCTACAGCTACATGGTTGGAGCTGGAGATTTCATGCTGAGTGGAGTTAGTCCGAAGAAAGGTACCAACACAAAATTATCTCTTGCATGTGTAAGATATAACAAAAACATTCCACATCATAATATCAGACAGATATTAATAATAACCAAGATACATAAAGTTTAAAAAGAAAACAAATCACAAAAAATGTGGAGGAAGGCTGAACTGACTTTCTCAAAGATGTTATAAGGATGATTAATAGATATATGGAAATGTGTTCATTATCGTTGGTGATCAGGAAAAATGTACATCAAGATAAAAATCAGTATCAACTCACATAGATCAGGAGAATGGTCTATGTTAAAATGTCTGCAGCCATTTTCCTAGAGGATTTGGAAAAAGTATTTTAATAGTTATTGAAAAAAATCTGTGTGAAGTAGAGTTTCAATAACATTAGTAGAGAATATTGCTGTGGGCTAAAAAAAACGGACTATGAAATCATGTTTTGAGCACATTCATGCAACTGACTGACCGCAGGCACATGTTGTTCTCAAGAAAATCTTGCTACTTCAGACATAGGAAACAGTGCCTAATGTGGAAAAACTGCATCTGGAAACATGCTACAGGATGATTACAACCTACTGCAAAATCTTTTCAATGCAGCCTACAAATATACCACATCCCTCTGCTCTAAAACTATGTAATGTGCCCAATCCCAACATCTAATGTCAATTGGTTTCTTGTTTAACCTCTACCCTTTTGCATATTATGAATAGACCTGTCTACTACTATCTCTACATTATCCTTTGATAAATTCTTTTATACACAAGAAACCCACCAGACCCTCTCCCAGCAATAGAAAATAGAGACACTTGCATGTAAAAATGCAACTTTGTATTTTAATAAAAATTAAATTAAAATTTTGTAATTTAGTAGAACAGCCCCAGAAGCTGAGGTTAACGTGTAATGAGGAGAATTTGGGCCAAGAGGTGGAAATTCTCTTTTTTGGAGAATTTGGGCCAAGAGATGGAGAAAAATATCACAGTTTGGTAAACCAAACAGAATTGTTTTAACAAACATAGTTTTATCTTAAAAAAGAATTTTTCCACATGTACTTCAATTTCACAACGAGACTAGCTTATGTGGTACTGAAAAACAGAAGCATTCTTACAAGATTTTTTATTTACTGATATAATGATGAATAAAATTCAAAATGATTGCACTATCTTTGCATTTGGGACTTTTTTGCAGGCTGTGGTAATAGAAAGTGTTGGCTGGCCCCAACTGTCAATATTTAAACTGTGTCACTGACTTCTACATGTATTTTGCATTTGTTCCTTATTTTTGATTATCAGCTTTGCTTTTATTGCTGCCTTTTTTTGGTTTGTTTCTGTTTTTATTTTTGGGGCCACACCCAGCAGCCCTCAAGGCTTCCTCCTAGCTCCTCATTCAGAAATCACTCCTCAAGGCTCAAGAGACCATAATGGGATGCCAGGAATCGAACCCAGGTTTGTCCCGGATGGAGCCTATGTGCAAGTCAAACCCCCTACCGCTGTGCCTCTATTGCTACCTTTTAAACACAATTTATGATGGAAAAATTGTAATCATAGCATACAGCATTTTGTTTAGCACTTTTTTGGGGGATGGGGGGCCACACCCGGTGACGCTAAGGGGTTACTCCTAGCTATGCACTCAGAAATCGCTTCTGGTTTGGGGGACGGTGTGGGACGCCTGGGGGGCGTGGGGGGGGGGAATCAAACTGCTGTCTGTCCTAGGCTAGCACCGGCAAGGTAGACGCCTTACTGCTCTGAGCCACAGCTCCAGCCCCTTGTCTAGCACTTTCAATCTTCTGCGGAACATTTCTAACTCTGTTTTACAAACAGGAGCTCCATAACTTCCTGATCAGATTATAACAGACAGTATGACTTCAGTTTGTTTCAAAATTAACCTAAGAAAACTCTGGAAGTGATAGAAATAGTTCAAAAAATTCCAATGAATTTCATTTCATTCGCCCAACATTCATAATGATGGGACAGTGTGGTATCAGTGACAGAACTTGGAATCAGGTCACAAATTCTATTCTCATGAACGATATCCTTTGCAGTAACACCATCTTTTGTGTAAGTACTTAACTACTGAGTCAAGCTAACTCATTGGCATTTCCAGGATTGATCTGTCAGATTGAATAACTGACTCTGGGAAATCCAAAATATAAAAGAGCCAGAACTCAAACCAATAAGAAACTCTATTTCTCCCTGGTAATCCTGGGGTGTGTACCCATGGGTAGAAGAGATTTCATGAAATTCTTACTAGAATAAAAGAGCTTTGAATTGAATCCAACTCACTGTAATCCCCAGCAGATTTCAACAGAGGAATAAACCAGTGCTTTCAGCAAGAGGAGGCACCACACATTTTCAAATGAAAAGGTCTCTTAGAGAAAAACATGCTACTCTCTCTGAATACGTAAGTTTTCCATTTGTCAGTTTTGACACACATGATATACTATTGCACATTTCCAAAAGCATATTTTTCTTGCCACAGTTGCTGCTTGGAAAACCAGACTTCAACCTTCAGCAGCTTTCTTGGTTCCTTGGGAAAATATGCAGCTGCCATCACTATGAGACTAGCAAGCAACCAAAAGCCACAGAAAATCAACTAAATTAAAACTCTTCTTCCAACTCTGCTGCCATTATCACTTTTTAGAGTTTTTTCTCTTCAGTCTCTTTCTTTGAGGAGATGAGGGGGTTGGGCCACACTTAGTGGTACTCAAGAGATTACTCCTGGTTCTGTGCTCAGGGGTCACTCCTTGTGCAGGTTAGGGAACTATATATGATGCAGGTGACTGAATCATGGTTACCACTTACAAGGCAAATGCCTTAACTTCTATACTATCTCTTCAGCCCTTTTTTTCTTGTGTCTCTTAAATGAAGTGTTATTGGATTTAGCATGGTTCCTAATTAAGAATCAGTGAGTCTCCAAACCTTGAATTTATCTACAAAGGTCCTTTATTTCAAATACAGTTCCACTGACAACTTCTGTGTAGATATTACTTTTGGAATTAACTCACTACAATATCATACTTAATCATATAATAGAATATGTCTAAATTATCTTTATATTTCTAGTATAGAAGATAAAATTAATTATGAATTCTTCTATAGTCATAAATTTCAATCCTAATTATTAACATAAGGATCTATTTGAACTTTTTTGTTTGTTTTTTGGGCCACATCCATTGACGCTCAGGGGCTACTCCTGCTATACGCTCAGAAATTGCTCCTAGTTTGGGGAAAAATATGAAATGCCGGGAATTGAACCCAGGGTCAGTCGTGTGCAAGGTAAGTGCCCTAATGTTGTCACAGCTGTCACAGCTCTGGCCCCTTTTTGAACATTTTTAAGCTTAGGAAGAATTTATTCAAGAAATAGTCAACTTGCATATTCTTGATTTATATATATTAATTGAAAACATGATATTGTCAAAAGGCAAGATAAGGAATTCTAATAATTTATATCTTAATTTTTGTTCCTCTAGACACTATCAAAATGAATTTTACATCAGAAAAATAGTATTTTTAGTTTTTTATTGAAGTCACATTGGTTTGAAATATGGTATTGATTTTATACATTATGCATTATATTTTGAATGGCCAGAGAGATAGTACAGTGGATAGGGCACTATCTTGCACATGAATGCCTGAAACCAATCCCTAACATCACATATGGTCCCTAGCACTACCAGAAATAATTGATTCCTAAACGTGGAACCAGAAATAAGTTGGTGAACCCAAAGCAAAAACAAAAAATACATTATAAATATTAGTATATATTACCAAAATTCTGTTTCCCATGTGTCATAGTTTGATTGTTTCCCTTTATTCAGCTTACCCCCATCACATCCTTTTTCCTCTGGAAACCACTATTTATTCATTTTTTTACTCCCTGCCCCATTTCCCAGTTCTTCCTCCCGCTGCCTCTGTCCCCATTCACTGGCAGCCACCAACGCTCACCACTATTTTATTCTTATTATTTAATAATCTTATGATCTTTGACTTTGCTTTATTTCCTTATCATCCACATGAGTGAAATTATACAGTAGTTTTCAGCCAATGCCCTCAATAGTCCTTTGTATTTACAAACAGTACTTTTTGATTTTTAATAGCTACATATAATTCTATTGTGTATACATACCCTTTCCATATCTACATGCATTATGAAACACCATATTTACTGAAGGAAATTTGGGTATTTCCTTATCTTGACTATTGACTATTGAAAATTACACTTCAATTAACATAGTAGTACATAGGTATCTACAAATTAGTTTGTTCATATTTGGGGGGTAGATTCCTACCAGTGGAATAGCAGGTCATCTGGAATTTTTGTTTTTGTTTTTGTTTTTGTTTTTGGGTCACACCCGGCAGTGCTCAGTGGTTACCTCTGGCTTCATGCTCAGAAACCGCTCCTGGCAGGCACGGGGGACCATATGGGGCACCGGGATTCGAACCGATGACCTTTTGCATGAAAGGCAAACGCCTTACCTCCATGCTATCTCCCGGGCCCTGGAATTTTTATTCTTAATTTTTTCGAGAAATTTCTATACTGTTTTACATAGTGGTAGTACAGCTCACATTTCCACCTGCACACAAATTCCTTTTTCTCATCATCCTGCCAGCACTTGTCAACTTTAGGTCTTAAAATAACAGCAAGACTTGATTAAAGTAAAAAAGAAAACAAAGTTTGACTCTTTATGTAATTTTTTAGTTTTGGTATAATAGTTGGCATTGTGCCTAAAGCCATCACTGAGGCTAAATTAGAGTTATCTTATTATAAGCATGACTATCATAACCATTTCATCAGTCTGGGATTAAATTGTAGCTTTTTACAACAAGTAAAGAACTTTAGCTGTTCTTTCACCCTGAGATTCTGATAAGCCCAATCTTAATAGAATGTGGATTAAAGGCTTTCTACATATATGGCTGACTGCCACTCTGCAATAAAAACTTTTGAGAAGGAAAGTTACTTTGTCTTGTTCAACACTGGGTTCTCTGACTTTGAGCCAAATCAATGCTTTCTTGCCCTTGATGACCCTTCCTGACCACACAGTGCCTATGAAAAAAATCAATCTCTTTCATAAAGTAGTCACCATTCCACCAATGCAGAATTCCTGCTAATGATACAACTTAGAAATGGGTTGGGTTTGTGTGTGTGTGTGTGTGTGTGTGTGTGTGTGTGTGTGTGTGTGTGTGTGGTTTTTGGTTATTTTTCTTGGTAGAGTTATAGGGGACTCACCTGGCAGTGCTCAGGGGTTACTATTGGCTTTACCCTCAGAATTCACTCTTGATGGGTTCAAGTGCCATGTATGAGGTGCCAAGAATGGAATTTGCAAGCAAGTGCCCTCCCTACCCGCTGTTCTATCTTTCCAATTCCATCTTAGAAATAGTTTTAGTAAACGATTTGGTTTTTTAAAATATTTGGAAAACTCTCTGGAGTATTATTTTTTTTGTATTGAATCTTAAATTTATTTATCAACTCCAGGAACTGGCCATACAATTCATTTATAGATGCAATTTTAAACACTAAGTGCATTCTGGTGATGCATTATTAGTCAAAAGAATAGTACAGAACTATCCTACTTATATTAAAATATTTAAAAAAAATAGGGGCCGGAGAGATAACATGGAAGTAGTGTGTTTGTCTTGCATGCAGAAGGACAGTGGTTCGAATCCCGGCATCCCATATGGTCCACAGAGTCTGCCAGGAGGGATTTCTGAGCTTAGAGCCAGGTGTAACCCCTGTGCGCTGCTGGGTGTGGCCCAATAACAACAACAATAACAACAACAACAACAACAACAACAAAGAACTAAAAATAATCTTATAAATTGCTTATATTTATAAACTAGAAACAAAATTGGGTTATTGTCTGTCATTTATAACCTCAGTTTCTATGCAAACAATGTAATGGTCTGTTAAGTGTAGAAAGAGTTCTATGACTTTAGTTTTTTTGTGGGTTGGGGGCACATCTGGTGAAGCTCAGGGGTTACTCCTGGCTATGTGCTCAGAAATCCCTCCTGGCTTGGGGGACCATATGGGACGCTGGAGGATTGAACCAAGGTCTGTCCTGGGTTAGCACATGCAAGGCAAACTCCCTACTGCTTGCGCCACCGCTCCAGCCCCTATGACTTTGTTTTGTTTTATTATGTTTTTGTGCCACTCCTTGAGGTGCTCAGGGCTTATTCTGGTTCTATGATCAAGGATTACTCCTGGCAGCATTGAGAAAATCATATGTGGTGCTGGTGTTGGAATCTAGGTAGGTGAAGTACCTACCCTATCCTACTATATTTCTGGCTCCAATTTTGGAATATAAATATATTGAAAACTTAGGTTACAGAAATTTGGAATTTTTTCATGTCCTAGTTTTTCATTATTGTATTCATTCAGTTTTAATTTTCATAAGTCAACCTCTGATATCAGGAAAAACACTCTTTTATGAAATCATGATTTTCCTTTTCATTTTTGCTAGCTATCCACAAAGTATGTTTAACAAAAAAAATCCTGAAGGTTAAAAAACCAAAGTCAAATGCTAGTATAACTCATGAAATATATTTGGTTTTGGTTTTGGGTTATGCCCCACGGTGCCTTGGGGCTGATCCAGAAAAGTTGCTCATGGGTCCTGCACAGAGGTGTTCAAAGGAGCATGTGATGCTGGAATTGAGCCATGTTAGCTCTCTCCTTGACATCATGATATGCATTTTAGGAATATTTGTACGTGCTACTTTCAAGATCACAATTCCAAAATCACATTAGGCATCTTATCTGTATTTTATGTGTAGTGTTATTTGTCAAATCATATTCTAGTCCTTTGAACTTTCTTAGATGGTTTTATTTGTTTAATATGACAATAAATTTAGAATTATATTCTTATAGGTATTGTTTTAGTAGCTGAATCTAAAGACTTAGGCTGGTATTTTTGTAATTCCATTGCCTTCTCTTCATAATCACAAGATGGATTAAAAAGCTCCAAGAATTATAACCACTTTCAAAAGCAGGAATCAGGAGATACTACTGGACAAAATTTGCTACCTGCCTCTTTTCCAACTGGAAATATCATATATAGTATTCTCAAATAATCAATCTCATCATCTGCTCTTGAATTTTTCTTACTATAATGTAAACATAACTATCCCTAATTATAAAGAAGCATGGAAAAATGAGTGCTTACTTCTTCAGCTATAATTTGAGAGAAGCAAAAGAGAAAGTCTTGGGAATGACTTCTTTAGTAATGGAAGGAAGGAAGGAAGGAAGGAAGGAAGGAAGGAAGGAAGGAAGGAAGGAAGGAAGGAAGGAAGGAAGGAAGGAAGGAAGGAAGGCACTCTGAAGCAGTATCAGTGATAGGCAAGCATTTGCCTTGCATGTGGCAGACCTGGGATGGACCCGGGTTCGAATCCTGATATCCCATATGGTATCCCGAGTCTGCCAGGAGCAATTTCTGAGTGCTGCCAGGTGTGACCCAAAAGCCTACCCCTCCCCCCAAAAACAGAAGGAAGGAAGAAGGAGAGAAGAAATTAATAAAGGAAGAAAGAAGAGACTGATAAAGAGACAAAGGAAGATTTATTTTTTCTAATCTGCATGCAAACCAGGCTTAGATGGAGGCCATGGTTTGTAAAGTATTTGTAAAATTATTGAAGTGAGACTGGGTAGACGGTTTGTTTCATTTGTGGTCATTTTCTATTGTATAGCAGAGTACCACATACATTTTTTAAGCTTAGGAGAACACATATTTGCTATTTCACCATATCTGTGGTTGGGAGTCTGGCCAGTTTAGCTGCTTAGCGTCACAAGACCACATTGTCAACAGGACCTCATTCTCCTGTGCTGATTCTACTCCTAAGTTCACTGAGGTCATTGACAGAATGCATCTGTTGGCAGTTGCAAGACCACTTTCTGACTATTGGCTGGAGGCTGCCTGTAGTTCTTAGAGGTCACCTATGTATTTACCATGTAGACTTTCTCTCTATGACTAACTGCTTCTTCAAGCCAGCAAGAAGAACTTCTAGAGTGTATTGGCAAGCCAGAATCAGGCCTCTCATTATCATGAGAGAGTTGCTCTATTTGTTATAGCCAAGTTACAGGTCATGCCTACATTCAAAGGAATTTAAATCACTGAATAAGGAAACACCAGTAGATAAAGATCATGGGAAATGACCTGGAAAGTCTCACTGGCATCAGACTGGCAGTTTTCTCTGGCCTCAGGATCTGTTTAGTGAATGATCCTGAGTCACTTTTGTTTTTTTCAAAAAATAAACAAACCAATCAACTTTTTATAGTGCTTTTGTGTGCTATTTTATGGAAGGCGCCCAAAGGGCACTTTTGGCCTATTTTGCCAGCTTCGCTCACTTCTGTCTTAGTTTTCTACTTTTGTCAGGGAATTCCTCTCCCTCTAGAAAAAAAGAGAAGCTCAAAATATTTATCTTTCCAAATACAACTGTATCTGACCAAATCTCTTTAGAAACTTGCAGAATAAATTTAATTCATGCTCTTTAGAAGGCAGCAGAGATTGAAACAGAAAACTTTATGGGGGAGGATTTCTGATAAGATTGTAAATGAATAGAGAGATCCAGGTTTTTTCCTCTTCACCATCTTCAACTAAACTAGAAATGGAGGTTTTATTGGGGGGTGGGGCAAAATCTTTATTTGCAGTATAATACTGACCCTTTTAAGGGACCAGATGGCCAGAAAAGCAGTGCCTTTATAGGTAAGGAAGCAAGAGACACAAGACAGGTAGAAATAGGTGCCTGATACTACTGCTGTATATACTTTCAAGATATCAAGACTGGCCAGAAGGAGTGAGGCTGCAATTCAAAAGGTATGCTTCTGATATGGAAGGACTCACAGCAATACTGCGATCTCTGATTCCTGGGGACTACTTTAGTGAGCAGAGCAATAGGGCCAAACACAAAATGACCAGGGAGTACTTCAGAAAGCAATGAGACACCAGGGAGCTGAATAGTAGGTGAGTATTAGGTGTGCATAACAATGA
>PVKC010018593.1:0-19563 GCA_004027635.1 Crocidura indochinensis
GGACCAGAAGGGAAGACTTAAACACTAAGCACGGTTTTGCATACGTCGAAGAAAGTTTCAGATTGTCTTCTGTCAACTCCATCGATTACTTACTCTCTTATTTCTTTTTTGGGTCACACCTGGCAGTGCTCAGGGGTTACTCCTGGCTCCATGCTCAGAAATTGTTCCTGGCAGGCACGGGGGACCATATGGGGCACCGAGATTCGAACCGATAACCTTTTGCATGAAAGGCAAACGCCTTACCTCCATGCTATCTCCCGGGCCCCTACTCTCTTATTTCTAATAATACTGGCATTTGTATTTGAGCTCTTGCATTCTTTATTGCTTTTTGCCATCTACAATTGTGGAACCATATGATATCCCTAACAGATGATTGCTATATTTGTGCTCTTTCATCTGAACTCATCTCTCAGTAAAACTCTTTGTATTTTTCTATCTTAGCCCATGAGGAATATAAACATGGCAAATGCATCTCTTTTTAACACTGACCCAGGAAACGAAAGTGATACTAGTACTGTGCAATGCCTCCACCTTCTCCTCCATATGTTATTATGTAATGCCTCTAACTCACTCCATTTGTTTGTTGACACTCTTCTTGATTTCCCTTCTAATTATCATCACTCTTGGTTTTCTTTTAATCCCCTCTCAGTCAGTAAAATATGTTTTTATTGTTTCTCTCTCTTGACCTACTTCGCTTTCCTTGGTCAGTGGAGTACTTGACAAATACTTTCTCTAATTTCTCTTCTCTAACTTGAATTATGATTTTTACTTACAGAGAAAGCTTTAGGAACTTTCATCCATTATTAATAGAGTCAATATCCCTTGATTATACACTCCTGACTCTACCCCATTTCTCCTAACCTATAATGACCTATCATATAATACACAGTATTAAACAATTGAGCACGTATTTCAATCTAGTTGCTCTTGTCTTTTTCTCTTCTCCACCACCTCCTCACTCACCTTCTCCCCCTCTTCTCCTTCTCCTTCTCCATCTTCCTTCTTGTTTTTGTTTTTGCAATTGTTTTTCTTCTTTTTCTTGACCTTTTCTTGTTCTTGTTTTAGTTCTTCATTATTCTTGTTCTACTTATTCTCCTTGTTTTACTTCATCATCATCTTCTTTTTTCTCCTCCTCCTCTTCTTCTTCCTCCTCCTCCTCTCTTTCTCCTTTCCACCTTCTTTCTCTGTCATATTTCTAATGTTCTTCCTCTTCTTTTTCCTCCTCCACCTTTTTCTTATTAACCTGCTTTTTGTTTTGGAATGACAAAATAGTGTAGAGGGCTTACTTTTGGCTCTGCCCTATAGGCTTATGGAACCAAATGGGTCAAATATGGTGCTGGGTATCAAATAGAGGTATACACACTGTACTATATCACAATCTCCTATTTTTACTCTTTCACCTCATCTCAATATTTATAAAAATACTCAAGTGCTATAGTCTTTCATAAGCTTGCCTTTTCATCTCCTATCTCAATGCAGTCTTTATCAGTGTTTCCAATGTGCAGTCAGAAACTTACTGTTTCAGATTCACATTGTTGTCATTAAATATGCAAATCCTCCTTATTATAAAGTGATGAAGACCTGAAATCCACATTTGAACAGCTTCCCACATGAATCATCTGACACGTTTGCTCTAAATTCACAGGTTGCACTAAAAATTTTTCATGACATATATTTAGGTTTCTTCTTCCATTATCATTATTTTTCTATATGCTTCATTGATGTGAGCCTTTTAATATCAGGTATATAACTTTAATAATAAATTTAATGTCCTTGATCACAAATGCCCTGTGAACTTATAAGAGCGACAATATGTATTGGTAGATTAGAAGAAAATGAATTAATGCATTTCATGAACAGCTCCTGTAAGTATTAGATTTATATCCGATTTATAGATGTTATTTTTGCCATTAATAAAACTGAGTTATTTGCAGACAAAATAAAGCAATGGGTATGTTCCTTATCAGATCATTTAAGTGTTTAATTATTCTTTCTAAGTATAAAATCTATTTGATCTATGCTTACTGTAAAATCTAGAATTTGCTTAAAATTTTGTTTGTTACATTATTAATGTTTTTCTTGACAATTCTTGACCTATCTCTATATCTTTACTTTTTTCTCTTTAATAGAAAATGATTTAATTAGCTAAGTCAATGCTGAGTAAATCTATGATTATGTTATACTATGTTAAGGCTCTATGGCATAGGCAGGACTTCAATTTCTAATGTTTGAATACTTCTGTTTTGCTTCCCTTGGTCAGTGTATATTCCCCCAGTACTTGACAATACTCTATCTAGTCTATACTAAAAAGTACCGACATTTTACTCTCCCAGGGATTCTTATAAAAGAGTTCAAAACTTTTATAATTATCTAAGAAGCAAACCATTTAAATGCCCTAAATATCATTCAATGAACTCAAATTTTAACAGAGGTTGTTTTAAAAATTGTTAAATTTGGAGGATTGGAATGATAGTAAATGCATTCAATCACTGGCATCTCATGTATTCTTCTGAGCCTGCCAAGATGATCCCTGAGCATAGAGCTAGGAGTAAGACTTAAGCACTTCCAGATATGTCCTAAAAGCAAACAAACAAAATCAATAAAAGGTGTAAATTTAGCTAATTCTTATCATCTATATTATTAGCCAATGAATTTAATTAATGTTTAGATTGATGGCTTTGCATTGTGAAATTACTTTGTGCCTGCAAATTAAACAGAAGCTGGTCTGTTGTTGAGATCTGAAGTTTATATACTTCAGTTTATATATATCTAGGCCATATATAATTCCATTGAGAATAAAAATAGTCTCCTGATACAGTCTTTCCCCACTGGAATTAAGAAAATGTTTGATGGCTAAAATTTTTCAATTGTTGTATTGCTTTATTTTTTAGGTATTATAGCTATCTTGTTTTAAAATGTGTATCCAGGCCACAAAGGTTACAGGGTTAAAGCACTTGAGTGTGTAAAACCAGCCTTGTTTTGATACCTGGTATTACATATATGGTTCCACAAGCACTGCTGGGGATTAATCCTGAGCACAGAACCAGGAAGAGTCCCTGAACCTATTGGACCTGGTTCAATTACACCTCTACCAACTGCAGCATATTTTCATACAGCAATAAGGATGAAAAATATTGAAATATCCCTGACTTGCCTATATTTGTCCACCGAAGTAAAATTACCTGACTTGCCTATATTTACTACCAAAGTAAAATTTTAGATTTACTGATCTATAATTAGATATGATAGTAAAACTAAATTTTTTTCTGTATCATTATTGCATGCACATGAAATAAGATTTGCAGGTTAAGCAACATAGTTAAGTGAAATAATAATTTACATATTTTAGAACAGCTATATTTGTTACAGAAAAATTACATTAAATCTTCTTTATTTTTAATATATTTTTATTTAAACACCATGGTTACAAAGTTGTCCATGATACAATTTATCTTTCACATAAAAAGTTGTTCATGATTGAGTTACAGTTATACAATGTATAACAAACTTCACCAGTGCACATTTTCCAACACCAATGTCAACAGGGTTTTTTTGTGGTTCTTTGTTTTATTAAATTATTATATTTATTTAAACACCTTGTTTACAAATATGATTGTAGTTGGGTTTCAGTCATGTAAAAAACACCCCCCCTTCAAGCAGTGCAACATTCCCATCACTGTTGTCTGGAATCTCCCCCCCCACCCTCCTCCCACCCCCCTACCTGTACTGTAGACAGGCTTTTTACTTTCCTCATTCATTCACTTTGTTATGATAGTTCTCAATGTAGCTATTCCTCTAACTGTACTCATCACTTTGTGGTGAGTTTCATGTCATGAGCTGGACCTTCCAGCCTTCCTCTCTTTTGTCTTTTAGAATTATTGCAAAAATGTTTCTTATTTTTCTTAAAACCCATAGATGAAGGACACTATTTTGTATCTATCTCTCTCATATGATTTATTTCACTCAACATAATAGATTCCATGTACATTATGTATAGGAAAATTTCATGACTTCATCTCTCATGATGGCTGCATAACATTCCATTATCTATATGTACCACAGTTTCTTTAGCCATTCATCTGTTGAAGGACATCTTGGTTGTTTCCAGTGTCTGGCTATTGTAAATAGCGCAGCCATGAATATAGCTGTGAGGAGGGGATTTTCGTATTGTATTTTTGTGTTCCTAGGGTATATCCCTAGTACTGGTATAGCTGGATCGTATGGTAGCTCAGTTTCCATTTTTTGGAGATATCTCCATATTGATTTTCATAAAGGTTGGACTAGATGGCATTCCCACCAGCAGTGAATAAGAATTCCTTTCTCTCCACATCCCCACCAACACTCCTTGTTCTCATTCCTTGTGATGTATGCCAGTCTCTGTGGTGTGAGGTGGTACCTCATAGTTGTTTTGATTTGCATCTCCTTGATGATTAGTGATGTGGAGCATTTTTTCATGTGCCTTTTGGCCATATGTATTTCTTTTTTGACAAAGTGTTCATTTCTTCTCCCCATTTTTTGATGGAATTAGATGGTTTTTTTCCTTGTAAATTTCATCAGTGCCTTATATATTTTAGATATTAGCCCCTTACCTGATGGGTATTGGGTGAATAGCTTCTTCCACTCAGTGGTTGGCTCTTGTATCCTGGGCACTATTTCCTTTGAGGCACAGAAGCTTCTCAGCTTAGTATATTCCCATATGTTTATCTCTGCTTCCACTTTTTTGGAGAGTGCACTTTCCTCCTTGAAGATACCTGTAGTCTCAATGTCATGGAGTGTTTTATCTATGTGTTGTTCTATATACCTTATGGTTCCAGATATGATATCAACATTAAGGAGTTGTAGTTTGTAGTGTAATTGATTACATATAAGTTTCTGATCTCCCTTTCCTTAGAGAAAGCAAAATTTATTATTTGGATTTTGATATATGAAAAAAATTGTAGAGTATCTTTTTTTATTTACACTCCTTGGATTTAAAAAAAATTACAAAGAGCTTCCCTGTGTCTAAATAATTCAGAAATTTATTTTCCCAGTAGCATATTAGTGAACTGCTTTACCTCTGTTGTTAAACTAATTGGATCATTTTTAGTGGTCTCCATTATTTAAATGTAAAATATTTCCCTAATATAATATGAATAATATTTTGTCAATTATAAATTGTGTATATAAACAAATTATAACAATAGTGATTAAAGGATTGATTCTGGAGCTAGACTATTGAAACTTAAATCTCAACTTCAGCACTTCCTAGCTGTGTCTGGGAGCAAGTTAATTAACTTTTCTGTGCCTCGTCCTTAAAATGAGGCAATGAAAGTTCTAATCTTTTAGTTTGCTTTGTGAGAATTAAATGAGTTAATGTATATCAATTGTGTATGACTACTGTATAGCAAACAGCTACTTAGTTTTAGCTATTAACCAAGTATAGTTAATAGAAATAGTCATTCTTTTTTTCATTTTTTATTGAGAGCAATATGAAATACACATCTTTCACAGTTACGTTTAAGCTACTTAGTGACAGTGAATTAGGGCAGTTCCTACCACCAGTGTTGACCCCTTCTGCCACTGTTCCCAGCACGCATCCACCCTTAGCCCCCTGGTCTGCTAGTGTAACAGGTCCCTTTTGTGTATAGCTTGTTGTGGTTTGAGTTTTTTGATTCTATTATTATTAACTGTGAGTTGAAAATTTAAATCTGATCATTATTTTCTCGCCCCCCCCCTCCCCTGGCCCCATGGTCTGAACATTTTTAATTTCCACTCAGTGCTCATGAGACTGCTTTGCCCCTACCATCCACCTATTTTTCCCTCAGTTTGTAGGAAGGCATAGAAATATGAGACAGAACAAGATGATTCGTGTTCTATGGTTTTGATAAAAAAAAAGGGGGGGAGGGCAGGAGCCCCTATCTAGAAACTATAATTATGAATTAAAAATAAAAGAGGCCAAATTGGTATGGCAAATTATATTTATTTATTTATTTATTGCATAAGCAATCAAGTATTGGGGAAATTATACAGGAAATTCCCTTAGCCTTAGAGATACAGGATGTCTCATTTGTTGAAGCATGTTGTCATGAAACTGACAACAGGCTCTGAACCTGTCAAGCCCCAAAGTCTTTCATTATGGTGCCAGGAAATGTTCTGTTTAGTTGTGGTTGTCAGAGTCAGTTCTCTGTACTTGGAGATCTTGGTTTTTGCACAGATCCTAGGACAAAGTCCAAGATAAAATTGTTCGATATGGTTCCAAAAGTTCTGCTCAGTCACTCTTGTTGTAGTCAGTCTTCTGTATTTAGTGATCTTGGTTTTTGCACAGATCGAAAGATGGAGTGTCTTCTGATATCATTGTACAGGTAGGTGATGAGGTAGGGCAGGCCAACCTGCCCTTAGAACAAGTTTTTGCTGTTTCTTAGTAAACAGGATGTCATATGAACCTACCCTGGGCAAGTTGGTATCAGATTCCAGATTGGTATTATGGACTCCTCTGGGAGGACATTACATACTGCTGCTGCTGCAGGGAACTGTGCCAGTTCTCAGGTTGGGATCTGGGGTTAAGGTTTGGACGATTGATGTTCAATCATGTGAGGTCTAAGTAGAGTCCCTATGGCATATGGTCAGGGTGAAAGGAGCCCCAAATTATAAAATTAATGGATTCTTATCTCTAGTCTATAAGAACTTGTTTCTATACATAAGGAAATAGTCATTCTTACCAGCTATAGCTCTATTTTTCCAAAGGAAACCTGATGTTATCTCACTAAGAATGGCATAATTCATTGATGACTTTAGGTACAATTAGATATACTTTGACGTATTTATAAATAAATAATATATCTATTCATTTTATGAAATCATATAACTATGATAACCATTGATTCTTAGAAATGGGAAAATGTAATCACTTAATGTAATTGGTAAAGACTGAATTTTTGGTTAGTAAACAGTGGATTTAACTAAATGTTTATGTTACGAGTACAACTGATAAAATATACGGTGAAAATTCAGCACATACTTTAGAGCATGGTTTTTATTGCTTATTTTTTAGCTTTTTATTTATTTTGTGATAGTAGTCTCAAAGGAATGTTATCTAGAAAAGATAGTCCAAATTAAATTACCTTCACAAAGGAGATGTCTGTAGAGAACAAGTCCCCTGTAATAGAATTATTGATAGTACTGCAGACAGACCCCCTCATATGTCAAACACCTGGTTTGAAGAGACAAGTTTAATGCATAGAGAGAGCTATTATTAGCAGCAATAAGATTCCATGCCCTTGGCACAACTTTGTCTTTGAAAATAAAGAAGTAGAGTACTGTTCTTTGATTATTGTTTTATGCAAAATTCCATGTAAACTAAAGCATACGGTGGTAAATATATTTAAAATTGTTTTAACCTTATGTTTCTATACTGACTCCTACTTTTTCATAATATATATTATTGATAACTTGTATAAACCTTTAGAGGACTTGCTCATATAAAACCTATACATACTTTTGTTATCAGAGGTCAATTTATATGTATGTATTTTTAAGCATTTTCTTCCAAATATAAAAGTAACCTGAAAGATGTTCAGTGATTATACTATAAAAATTAGGTTTTTTATTTAACTATTATAGGGATTATATAATTTCTAACATCTAATACATTGTAACTCTGACCAATATGTATCAGAGTTCTTGGATTTAAAATAATCTTTCCTTTGATATTTAACAAGTTCTTATCAATTGTTTCACAGACATGTTTCAGGGAAACTGTTAGGTAACTAGGACCAGAAATATTTCCAATGAAATGTAAACATTCACTCTTCTTTCTTTTTCCCAAGAAAGATTCTGTACTTCTAGACTCAGGAAATAGAAGTTAAGCTCATAACCTGGGTCAGTATCATTACCAACATGCTCACACACAAAAAAGGAAAATATGTTATTGCTACATAAATGCAGCCCTTATTAAATAGTTAGTCTACAGTTTTCCAAATAGTGTTATAAGCTCAGGGTATAAAATAACAGTGACACAGAAGGAATATTTCTACATAGTGTAACAGGACTGCATCAGGCATGTTAGGGATCCAAACACTGAGAATGGCTATATGTTTTTATGTTTAATGTGGCTATTTAATTTGGAAATATAAACAAGTCCTAGACTGGGCACAGTTAGTGAGTTCTTTTGTTTTTGTTTGTGTGTGTGTGTGTTTGTGTGTGTGTGAGCACAGTGCTTCTGAAATAATGTACACCATGGTTTCATCATTTTAGGAACACACTTGATAACTAATCAGGAATCAGGTTCCCATTTCTCTTCTGGTTTAAATTAAGCATGGATTAATTGTTTTTCTAATAAGAATTAAACGATTGGGAAGGGGAGAATGGGCTAGAGGATTCATTGTTATACAGCTTCTTGGAATCATCTACTATTAAATAACATGTCAGTAATAGAAAAAATAGAGCTAAAACTTTCAGTGTCTTTATCATTATTGTGAGGGAGAAAAACTTTTCTCTCTACCCTTTAAAAGTTTTAGTTGAGACAGTTCCTATAAATTAAGAGATGAAATTTAATTTCATATACACACAGTCACAAAATCATAATATGCAAAGTAGTAACAAAAGTATAAATAGCTTCTATATTCACCCCCCCCCTTTTAACAAGAAAATAACAACAGATTTATGAAGAATAAACAAGATAGATTCATGTCAGGGGAGTAAATTAGAGGGGGAATAGTAGCAAGGTTTTTATTTATTTGTTTGTTTTTAAATTGTCTTTGGTTTTAAATTCCCTCTCTTTGGTGATAACTGTCTATTAGATAGTTGTGGGAGCATGGCATATACATGGATTTTTTTTTCTTTTTCAGGGACAAAGTAAGGATCCAATATTCCTTGTGAACTGGTAATTTAATATGAAATTTACTTGATTATTTTCTTTTTTTTTGGTTTTTGGGCCACACCCGGTGACGCTCAGGAGTTACTCCTGGCTATTCACTCAGAAGTCGCTCCTGGCAGGCACGGGGGACCATATGGGGATCTGGGGGATTGAACCATGAACCGTCCTAGGTTAGCACAAGGCAAGGCAGGCACCTTACTTCCATCGTCACCGCCCGGCCCCCCCATTTTATTTTATTTTTTGGATTTTCTTCAAAATAATATTTCAAAGTGATATGTTGATGGGGAAACCTGCCTCATATCTATCACTATAATCAACACCAAGGCAATATATTCTTAATCCTACTTCTAAATTTTCTAAGTTTGTGCTCAGAAAGTTTATTTAACTTTTGTTAAACTTAATTTCCTGAATTGTATACAGAGAGTAGTGATAAATGGAGTTTCTGTAAGAATTAAATGAATTTGTGAAAATGGGCCTCAACTAGTATAGATTTAAATTTAAAACACAGTTGTTATTTATATTTATAATATGCCATTTATAAATGCCATTGTCTTTATTTTACAAAAAAAGGAAGTGAACAGTTGAAGCAGTTTCATTCACTGAGGTCATGAAGAGTCGTTATGTAAAAAACTTCAGTAATGGCCTGATCCTATCAAAGTAAATTTAAAAGATTAAAGGTATGTGAATAATTCACCAAAGTAAGGTCCTAAATCCTGTCCCAAGTCTCACATTATTCAAACGCTCATAATCCATTAATATGTATGGCATTTTCACTCTTTATATTTGAATATCTAGTTAATTTAAGCCTATTTCTAATTTTAAAATTTTTATCTCATCGCTTCATTTCATCTGTGTGCTGTTACAATATAACCCATATGTCACTAGAGTATCTCTTTTACTTTAAATAATAGGACTTCGATTTTATTTATTTTATAGAAAGTTCATGATTGCTGCCATAGTGTTTCGTATCTTTAGAGTTATATCTATCTCTGACAATCTTTCTCGACTATTTTTAGATTTTATTGATTGTTTTTACTTTCTGTTTTTTGTTTCAGGTAAGGCAAATCTATATGTACATATTATATTTAAATTTTCATAAACAATAGCACTTTGATGAATTAAGTGGAAGACATAGAAACTTCTCCAACATATATCAGTTGACCACAAGATTTTTTTCTATATTTTTAAAAAGACCATCCATCTTACTTACGTTTTTTTTTTTTTAATATCTCTACCACCTGCTAGCTTTTGATTAATTTTTATTTAGAAATTTTTTGGTTTGGGAGTTACACCCTATATTCAGCGGTTACACCTGGCTCTACAGTCAAAAATTATTTGTGGCAGGCTCAGGGGACTACATTGTATAATTTGGTTGAACATGGTTCAGTAGCATACAAGGCAAAAATCTTACCTGCTGTGCTATTTCTCTGGCCTCTAGAAATATTTTTTTCTTCTGTTGCTTTCTCTTTTACTAATTCATATTCTGACTTTTTGGGGGGCAGCACCTAGTGACGCTCAGGGGTTACTTCTGTCTATGCGCTCAGAAATCGCAGTCTGTCCTCTGTCAGCCACGTGCAAGGCAAACGCCCTACTGCTTGTGCCATTTCTCAGGCCCCATGACTTTTCTATTAAGCCAAAGAAAGTTTTACAGAAATGTTTTTCTGGTGTGGGCGCAATAGCGCAATGGTATGGCATTTGCCATGCATATGGCTGACAGAGACAGACAAACTCCCGCGTCCCATATGGTCCCCCAAGCCAAAGGTGATTTCTGAGCGCATAGCCAGGAGTAACCCCTGAGCGTCACTGGATGTGGCCCAAAACCAAAAAAAAAAAAAGTTTTCCTGATTTCACACAATTTCTTCTTTATGTAGAACTAATATGAGGAATTGATATGAGAACAAAACTAAAGGGAAATAGCCTCAATTCATTACAGAACAGGGAGAGATGAATTTTTGTAATAAAATTAAGAAAGTAATTTGGTGCCAGAGAGATAGCATAGCGGTAGGGCAGTTGCCTTGCATGCAGAAGGCTGGTGGTTCGAATCCCAACATCCCATACATTCCCCTGGGCCTTCCAGGAGGGAATTATTTTGTTTGTTTGTTTTTTTGTTTTTTTGGGCCACACCCACACCCGGCAGCTCAGAAGTAACCCTTGAGCACTGACAGGTGTGACACAAAAACAAAGAAAAAAAAAAAAAGAAAGTAATTCAAAGAGAAACTCATTCACATAAGAAAGGTATATCTTTGGGAAAAGGATTCCGCAGCAGATTTCTGAGGTTCTTTGAAAATATTTGTATTGTTGATGTATTATCCTATTGTTACTTGCAGAGAACGCCACAGTCAAAATCACAGGAACAAATTTTTTTTCTCAGAAGCAAGCAGTGGCTAAATATACAAAATACTGGTGTCGGTTATGTTTTATTAGGTGAGGGACAATTTGTTTTTACTAAGACTGTTGGGTATCTGTTTTCCAAGTGGAATAAAATTCTGCTTCTAAGATATTCTGCTTCTGAAATCCCCGACTAGATTTAAAATTACAAATGTTATGACTTAAATAGACATTCTGCAGAGCACTTATATTTTGTGCTTAGTCTCCAAATTTTGACTTTTTACTCTTAAAAGACAGCAATTTAAGTTTTTTTAAATTATCTTCTTATCTAAGACAAGAATGGTCATTAATTCTTATTATCTAAGGATTGGTCATAAAAAATGGACAATTTTAATATTGTGACATTACAATTCCACCTTTGTCTTCTGCAACTTAAATCTCCTTTGCTTCTGGTCCAATACTCATAATATTTGCATCATTAAGCTAAGCAGTCTACAGATTGTTTCCATTGTGTTTTAGGAACTTGGGGCTTACATATTTCAGATCATTTTTATTGAATTTAAATATCATTATATTAAGGTTTGTGGGGTTTTTATTTTGCATTGATGGCAAAATACGATCATAAAACTAGGCAGTCTTGAGACTCTAAATGGTTTAGTGTAAATGGTTAGAAAATTCCTGCTAAATTGTTAGAAGGTATTCTAGATTGGTAATAAGCAAAATTGTTTTTCCAAAAATCTTTCTGAATAATGATTTGGAAACCTGTACAGGCATTCAGTTAAGAGTCACAATATTTTCTTTTTTATGTCAATAAATATACTTTCCCTCTTACTCTCACTAGAGCTGAAGAAAAATAAACTCTTCTCCCTGATACCTTCCAATGGTTAAAAAATTGGTCTTATTTGCTTCTCAGTCCTACGTTGCCTTTTGATTAAACCCTCCTCAGGAGTGTCAGTCTTAGGTTCATTTCTATATATAATATCCTCCTTTACACAAAGGCTATAGATAAAATTTTTATATGTAGAAGTTGAATCATAAATTATTATAAGAAAAAATTAGCTAAATCTAAACTTAATACTCCAAGAGCTTTAGGCATGGAAGAATCTTCTGATTCTTCGAAATAAAATACGATATTTGAAACAATTTTATCAATGCTTTTGCTCCTCTCTCTTGGGTTCCATACAAATATGTGAGAGTGCTTTATATCATTGTGATCACCATGGCTCAGCATCTTTGGATAATTAAAAGCTGAGTATTTAGAACCTGAAAATGTTGCTTCTTGAAGGAAATAAAGTTCTTATATGCTTACTAATTTTAGATATTTGTGATTTCGTTGGGCTGTGTGCTGACACTGTATGGTTCTTGAAGAACACAGATAACATACAACAAATATGCCTTGCTTGCTCCTTGGCACACAGGAAATGAGGAAGCTCACAGTGCCTGCCTCCATGAGTTCACTCAATAAATTTGAATTGCTCATTAGTGTTCCAATGCCTCATTGTTGCTTATATGTGAACAGCTTAAGTGAACAGAAATCAGAAGGAGGGTGGGGGAGGACACACAGAGATTTCACATAATTCCTGTTGCCAGAGAAACCATTTTCTTGCTGTCTGGGCATGCACCAAGCAGCTTAGATAACTGGAGGCTCAGCACGGTCTTTGCTGTGACTTTAGTAAAGGAAACAAATAGAAAAGAGAAAATGCTTACAAAGAAACACAGCATTAAGTATTAAAATGTTCTTTTAGTTAAATGATTCCATAGACTGGACTTTGAAACATCTTATCTCCGAAAATTGCTGACTGAACATATGTTTTTATGCCTCATGTTCGTTTATATTTCCCTTTTTCTGCATTGTCCACAATATCATGCTGTCAAACATTTGTCTAGACATTATACAGTTGCATATTTGAATACAAATATTCTTTCCCCCCCCCTTTGCTCTTCTCTGCCCATACACACACTTTATTCAGCTATGCTCTGTTTAACACATGTGGAACTTCTCTTCTGAAACAAAGGTGAAGAAGATGGCAATACTGTTGCTCATGAAAGATAAGAAGAAATGGCAAAAAATGATGCAGCTCACTAGCGTATAAACCACAAAATCTGCACTTAAAAATCATTTCTGACTAAGGATGATTTTTAAGCTTGTAAGTTAGAAAATCAGTCGATATATGTGTTAAGGCTGGTGATAGGACACAAAGGCATAGTGCATTGCATGTCTTGCAAGTGAGAGCCCTGTCAGCTACCACTACACAGTAAAAAATATAAAAGGTTGAATGATCCAAATATAGTTGTTCTATATTGTTAGAATAAATAAAATATTATAGCTCTGAAGAGATTTCCTATCATGGAAGTTATAATTATTTATGCTTTATGCTTTATTTTAATTTATCTGCTTTAAAGACTGAAAGCAGGGTTCTCAAACTAACGGCCCATCGGGCTGTTTGCAACCCTCTTAACAACATTTTGTGGCCCTGCCCTAGAGGAATCTTTTTTTGTTTTGTTTTGTTTTAGTTGTTTGGATCACACCCACCAATGTTCAAGGCTTACTACTGATTTTGTACTCAAGGATCACCCCAACTTTGCCTCCTGAGGCCCCCAGGTAAATTGAGTTTGAGAACCCTGATTGTAAAGCATACCCTATATTGTCTCTATGGATCTCAGTGTTGTTTTATGAGAGGTTAGTCTTTCCTTCTTTGAGCCACTAATTTAAAAACATCACTAATATAGCTCTAGGGTGCTTCTCTTGCATGTGGCAGACATGAGTTTAATCCCTGGCATCCCATGTGGTCAATCACCCATTCATCATCAGACATAACCCCTGTGCACAACTGGGTGTGCCTCTCTTCGCACCCTTCAAAAAATAATATAATCTTAAACTATACATTTTCTGAAGTCTTATGCCAAGTTTAAGGTAACAAAAGTACAAATTTATTTTTTTTAAATGAGACAAGGAAGAAAGCAGCACTTTAGCTCAAATGAATAACCATTGTTACAAAAATGCATTATAAGTGAGATTAATAAGAAGACAAAATTTAAATGTTCACAATTTCATGTTATAGTAATTGCTGAACAAATTTCACAGTTTTCAATATTCTAAGGGGAACAAAAACAAGATACTACTGAAAAGAGAAAACTATTTGATACATGAAAATCCCACATATGTAAACAATTTTGCATTTCAAATTTTGATTGTTTTGTTTTTAGGGAAAGAAGTTTCAAGAAAATTAATTTGGGTAGATCTTTAAATTCTTTCTGCTCTAATGTAATTTTTCCCCTTTATAAATTCCTATCTTTGTTATAATGATAAAATCTCCCTCTCCCTGCATAATTATTACATGCTAATTTCTCCTGCCCTTGGGGATATGGCTTAATTTGCATTTATTTTAATGACCAATCTCTTTTTGACCACCACAAATCTTAAAACACATACTAAAATTATTTAGGTTTGTGTTGTTTTTTATTTTTGCTTTCTATTTGTCATAGGGGTATAAAAGCTCAAATTTCCTTTTAAGTTTTGTTGTATACACATTTCCTTCTGCTTTTTAAAAATGCTTTAACTTTCTTGTCTTTTTTGTTTTGGTTTTTGGGGTCAAACCCGTTTGATGCTCAGGGGTTACTCCTGCCTAAGCGCTCAGAAATTGCCCCTGTCTTGGGGGGACCAACTGGGATGCGGGGGGATTGGACCACGATTCGCGGTCCTTCCTTGGCTAGCGCTTGCAAAGCAGACACCTTACCTCTAGCGCCACCTCACTGGCCCCAACTTTCTTGTCTTTTATCCATCATCTATAAAGATCTCAGTAGAAGTTATCAAAGCTCTTCATGTGTTATTCTTTGTTTTCTTCACATCTCTGTACTGCCAATATTTGTTTCTGAATGTAGATTGTGTCATTTACTATTATTCTACGGATACTGGCCTTACCATTAGGTAAAAGAATGGTGCTTCTGAAGCTGGAGTGATAGCATAGTGAATAAATCCATTGCCTTGCATATGATCAGCTCAGGTTCAATCCCCAGCTTCCTATATGGTCCCTGGAGCCTGCTAGTAGTAATTTCTGAGTGCAAATCCAGGAGTAATCCCCTCAGCACAGTTGAGTGTGACCATAAAATTGATACTTCTTTTATATGTTGTATATTTTGATGAAAACTCAAATTCTTATTAAGGTTAGAGAATAAATTTCAATGAAATGGAAAGTAGTAAAATTTTTCAACTATCTCTCTCCCCAGTTGAAGATTGGAAAGTCATTGCACCTTAGCTTGCACTGGGACATCAAGACCTTGTATGAGATCTTTCCATTATAAATGCAATTGACAGGGGTGTCTATTATAAGCTATTTGTTATACAATCTTTATAAATAGCTCTCATCATGTATAAGACAAGTCTAAATTTGTTTGAAAATAGCTTCTAAAGACATCCTGCTGTGACTTCCTCAGAGTGCCAGGCTGGCATTCAGTGGGGGAGTCAGACATTTAGAGCAACTTTAGCTAGTCATCTTTCCATCAGCTGGAAATGATGCACATCATTCCCAAATAAAACTATTCACTGAAAGCAGGAGCTTGGTTTGAAGAAAAATGTAGAGAATTCAGCAAGATTTCGCCATACTCCATAATCTAGCATACATATTACTCGGTTTTCTTAGAAAGTTTTGCTTAGCTGTTTGGGGTGATATTGGGTCATCATTTCTGATTCTTCTAATTCTAATTTGACTTGCAGTTCTATAAAGGAAGGTCTTAAAACTCAAACATTCACTTGTCTAGTGTCTCTGAAGATTAGTGTGTATAGAAGAGATAGAAAGCTTAAGGATCTTCAAGGCCTTGGTTCCATATTTTTATTTAAATGCAAGTTTAAAAATGCATTTCAAAGTCAAATGTAAATGGTGTTTGGATTAGCCACCATTTTGGATTATACACACCACTGCTCTTGATTACTGCAGGTAATTAAGAATCATTTTCTGATATGAAATAGTGTTTCCTTAAATGCTGACCATCTCTTTCTCACACTTCCAGAAAAACTTTAATAACTGAATCTGTCTGATTGTTACTTCACCTCCTTATTCTACTCAGTCTCTGGAGAAGATATTTAAAGGCAAGAATATCCTACAAAGCATTTAGGAAGGAAAAAAGTAGAGAATCTATGAATGGATTTAATGAAAACTCTATCAGTTCTTGATAGTGGACATTTTGGCTCATCATTTCTTAGGGTCATATTAGAAAATTTGAATTTGAGTGGGGAACAAGATGGAAAAAAATAAGTAAATGTAAATACATGACAAACTTATAGTGTAAAAGTGGACTGTAAAAGGGATGATATAATCCATTCATTCTATTCAAGTTCCCCTTTTTAAAAATCTTTAATTATGGCCCAAGTGAATTACAAATCTTTAACAGTATTATTTAAGGTACATAGTGACAATGAATCAGGAGCATTCCCACAACCAGTGATGTCCTCCTTCCACCTCTGTTCCCAGCATGCATATCATATCTCCCTACTTTACCCCCCTCTCCCCAGAATACTGGTATAACTGGTCCCCACTTGTATAGCTTGCTGTGAATTAAGTATAGACTCTGTTGTCATTGACTTTGGGTTTGATGTTCAGGTCTGATCATTTTTTATTTCCACTAAATGTTCATGCGAGTGTCTGGACCAGGTACCATCCTTTATTTTCCCTCTCAATTTATGAGACTGAACGAGATGATTCAAGAAATGTGGTTCTCTTAGAAATACAGAAAAAGGGGTCTGGGAGATAGCATGGAGGTAAGGCGTTTGCCTTTCATGCAAAAGGTCATCAGTTCGAATCCCAGTGCCCCATATGGTCCCCCGTGCCTGCCAGGAGCAATTTCTGAGCATGGAGCCAGGAGTAACCCCTGAGCACTGCCGGGTGTGACCCCCCCCCAAAAAAAAGAAATACAGAAAAAGAAAAAGGAAAAGAAGAGAGAAAAGGGACAGAAAGATAGCATAGAGGTAAGGCGTTTGACTTGTATGCAAAAGATCGGTGGGTTCAAATCCCGTCATCCTATATGGTCCCCCGAGCCTGCTAGAAGCGATTTCTGAGCATAGAGCCAGGAGTAACCCCTGAGCGCTGCCGGGTGTGACCCCAAAGCCAAAAATAAATAAATAAATAAATAAATAAATAAATAAATAAATAAATAAATAAAATAAAATAAAAAAGAAGAGAGGAAAAAAGAAAAAAACTAGGAGGAGTCCTCCTAGGTATTATAAATATCAATTTAGAAAAGGGAAGGGGAAAAGGAAGAAAAAGGTAAGAGAACAAAAAAAAATAACAAACAAAAACCAACGAAACAATAATGAGAAAAATACAAAAAACAAAAACCGCAACTACGAAAAAGACAAAAAATAAAGGGGGGCGGGGCGGAGAGATAGCGTGGAAGTAGGGAGTCTGCCTTGCACGCAGAAGGATGGTGGCTTGAATCCTGGCTTGAATACCGGCAACCATAAGGTCCCCTGAACCTGCCAGGAGCGATTTCTGAGCATAGAGCCAGGAGCAACCCCTGAGTGCTGCCAGGTGCGACCCTCCACAAAAAATAAACAAAAACAAAATAAAACAGTCAAAAAAAGCCAACAACCAGCAACTACATAAAAAGGTTTATTCCTCCTTTTCCTCCTCCTTTTTCTCCTCCTCCTCCAAATCCTCCTCTTCTTCTTCCTCCTCCTCCTCTACATCCTCCTTTCCCTCCTCTTCCTCCTCCTACTTCTTCTTTTGCAAAGGTATAATAAGTATTGAGAAAGTTAGAAAGAATTCCCTTGGCCTTGACAAACATTAGTGATCTATTCCTAGGTGATTGTTGGAGGCCTGACCCTCATAAGCTGGGTCTGAGCTCTTAAGAAATAATTGAGTTAAGAAAAGATAAATAATTGACTGATATACGGATTAGGAGAGAAAGAAGGGAAAAACACGAGATAAGAGAGAAGAGAAAAGAAGAACAAATACTGTAAAGATAAGTTTAAAAAGATTGGGCTGTTATATCAGAGTTGGAGGACTTTCCATTGTCAAGTCTCTTCCTCACTGAAGGGGATGATGGGCTTTGCTAAATAAGACTTTCAGGGTTACATATTGGCTGGAGCTTTTTTTGATAAACACGGTTTTTGCATCTATAGTACTAAGCAGTGTGGTAATGAGGACTATAAGATGTGACTAACCTAAGTAGTATCATTCACTGCATCATAAGTATAGAGGTACTTTTCCTAAGGAGCAACTGACAGTGAGGGCATTATTAAACATAGATTGAATTGATGAAGATGAGTAAAGAAGGAAAGAAGTAGAGGGTAAAAAGATGAGAGGGACCAGAGAGATAGCATGGAGGTAAGACGTTTGCCTTTCATGCAGAAGGACTGTGGTTCAAATCCCAGCATCCCATATGGTCCCCTGTGCCTGGCAGGGGTGATTTCTGAGCATAAAGCCAGGAGTAACCCATGAGCTCTGCCAGGTGTGACCCAAAAAATAAAAATAAAAAAAAAGAAAGAGAGAAGGAGAGAGAAAGAAGAAATAAAAAGGAACTAGTAGTTTGCAAAAGCATGTTCGATGTCTGGGATATATAACATAGGTCTGTGGTGTGCCACTGACTGTTAGAGTCGTCTGACTGATCATATGCTTTATGTCCTAATAGAAGACATAAACAAAAGGAAGTGGTTAAATTAGAGTATTTTATCGAGACATAGTCATTATGAACACTCTATATGGTATCCAGAATGATTGAATACCGAAGTTTATAATTAGGGTGTCCATTCTTTGTTTCCAAGGACCACTGTGGACAAAGAAGTTGAAGGGTATTTTATACCTGGTAAAATTAAGGCATTAAGATATATTGTTAGTATTCACTACAGTGGGTACTCCAGGGTTCCGATCATATTCTTTACCCGGTTCTGCAAATAAATACATTAGGACATTATTATAGACTTTTGTATTTAGAGGTTGATTACATACCTGTTCACTCTGAACCACTGTTTCCATCATTGCTGATCTCTTTGTTATAACGGATATTCACGATTTTATGTTGCCCCCTTCCACTTCTTTTGAACACTTGTCCTCATATGCTGACATCTATGGTGTTTGGAGTTTCTACACTTTCAACCCTTGTATCTGTTCATGGAGTACTATATGTAAATGTAGTATATATTCTAAATACCTCAAAGGAGTGCTATCATTCTTATTTATTCTTCTTATGGTTTACTTTATATTTTCTAGGTCTATCCATGTTGCTACAAAATCCATGATGTGTATCATTTCTAACTGCTATGTAGTATTCCATCATATATAAATACCACATTTTCATGAACCATCCACTCATCTGTTATTGGGCATCAAGGTTGGCTCCAAATCTTGGCTATTGTGCTGATTGCCATGATAAATAGTGGAGTTCAT
>PVKC010018594.1:0-19553 GCA_004027635.1 Crocidura indochinensis
GAGAGAGAGAGAGAGAGAGAGAGAGAGAGAGAGAGAGAGAGAGAGAGAGAGAGAGAGAGAGAGAGAGAGAGACCACTGAATTTATAATGTCAACAACTATGCTCATTTCTTTTTTGGAGGGGGACCACACCCAGTGATGCTCAGGAGTTACTCCTGGCTATGTGCTCAGAAATCGCTCCTGGCTTTGGGGACCAAACCGCGGTCCATCCTAGGCTAGCGTGGTCAAGGTAGATACCTTACTGCTTGCGCCACCACTCCAGCTCTGCTCATTTCTTAATTCGCTTATAATCCCTTACTGTTCTGAGTTAAAGAAAACATTGTCAAGACATAGTAAAGTTGAGCAACTCTAGGGAGTGCATAATCCAGAACAAGTCCATTGTGAATTCATTACTCAAGGAAATAATGCACTGCAGCACAATTCAATTAAAAAAGCCATGATCTTCACAATTCTACTAGAAAGGTTTACAAGCATATTAAGTATTTTTAAGAGTCTCTCCAATAAAACAAAAAATCCTCTTAGAACAAAGATCTCCTGTCTGTTTTATTCCAAACATAACAGGCACAATCTCTGAAGAATGAGTGATGCTATAATGAATAGATAAGTTTATATTGCCATATGATGCTGAAGCAAACGGTTTCTGTGTTTAACTTTTAACTGTAGAACTAGGATCAACTAAGAAAATTTTGGCACAGGAGCTCTACATTTTTAGAATAACATATTTACTAAGCAACATTCTAGATTATTACAACAAAGTAATTAATGTACTCTTTCTCTACAAATCCTATAAAGTGAATTCAGGCCTCTCAATAGCTACTTCAATTTTACAGGTATTTTTTATCAGCTTGCAAATTAATTTAACTGACAAATTTAATTAAAATGCTATTCATCATTACTCTTTGATTATTAGTCATCAAAAAAAAATTAGAACTAACAAAGATCTCAGTCTCAAACTCCTAATAACCATCCCTTGATAGTAACTTTAAATAACTTTAAATTAGTTCATACAAATTAATGATATTTTCCTAAAAAGATTATCATTTGATTCTCCAAAATAAATAGTACTGTTCCCTATTTTGACTTTTTAGAAAATAAATGTAAAAGAAAAGCATCACATTTAGACAGCAAAAAAACAAAAACAAAACAAAGCAATATGCTTGAAAGAACTATCACAAGGTTACTATGTAGAACAGGAGAATCAAGCTATGCACATTGGCTGCCACCCTCCATACAGAACTCTCTGAAGTGGTAATAAAACGAGACACAATTTGGTTTAGTAATAATAAAAAGGCAACATCAGGTGGTGCATATTACATGTATCATCTAGCCCAGTTGCCTGGCAACCAGTCATAAGTGAACTCCACAGAGAATGAAGGCCTTAAATGAATGTACAGTTTGCAATTTTCAAGGACTCAAAGAGACATGTCAGTTGTTAATCTAAATTCTAGTTGACAATTGCCATACCGAGGTGGAAGAAGGAAAAATCCATCTTTATTGCTTAGAATCAGGCATTAACTAGAAATGAGATTCAGCCCATTAGTTTTATATATCTTCTGAAATAGTCGTTTTATAGGGAAAAATGTGAATATATGATTTATATATCATAAAATTTATGCAGAAAAGATTACTACTATAAAACATCCATCCTTTTATTCAACAAAACATAGTATAAATTTCTCTATTTCCATGTTATTGGCTAACTCATTGTAAACACAAATATTAAAGATTCTTTACAAATTCTTAAGCAGACCATACTAAAAGGAGAAAAATAAGTAAACAAGTGATTCTAATGCTATAAGTTCAATAATTCTAAGGTAATAGAGGAATATTAGGACAGATTAAAAAATCTGATTTAAGGGTAGGACAATAGAAGAATAAACTATAATTCAAATTATTTAAGTAGAAGATGGGGGGAAAGAGCATTCCCAGTCTGAGAGAGAGAGAGAGAGAGAGAGAGAGAGAGAGAGAGAGGAAAAATAATTACAAGAACAAAGGTAAATAAAGGCATCTCATTTACAGAAACTTCAAGGCATTTAGTAGTACTAAAAGATAAAGTACATAATCTAAATGAAGAGTGGTTAAAAAAGGTTCATTCCCATTCCAGAGAGACTCTATGATCTACAAAGTATTTCTTAGCTGAACTTCAAATATATGAGTCAGAGCCAATTCCACCACCAGTGTTGACCTCACTCCACCAATGAACTTAGAGTACATCCTATATCACCACCCTTTGCCCCCTGGACTGTCAGGATAACAGACACATTTAAGTTTAGATCGTTAAAAGTTTATTCCCGGGGCCCGGGAGATAGCATGGAGGTAAGGCGTTTGCCTTTCATGCAAAAAGGTCATGGTTCGAATCCCGGTGCCCCATATGGTCCCCGTGCCTGCCAGGAGCAATTTCTGAGCATGGAGCCAGGAGTAACGCCTGAGCACTGCTGGATGTGACCCAAAAACAAAAACAAAAACAAAAACAAAAAAAAAAGTTTATTCCCAGAGAGACTTTATAGTCAAGCAATTAAGTTTAGATATTATCCAGAATGAAATTATCCAAATATCTGGATATTATCCAGAATAAAACTGAGGAAATCGAGAATGGTTTTAAATCCAGTAATAATGTAAACACCCAGGAAATATGGCACCTATAAGAATCAACATTTTAGTAAGCATCTAGTCAAAGTATAGTAAGTGAAATTTTCATTTAATGAGTTTGCAAGGGAGGTAGTGAAGATAGAAAGGGAAAATGACATTGGTGGCAGGTTTAGAGTTGGAACATTCTATTCATGAACCTCAATTATTGCCAGTTTTGTAATTCACAACGTCAAATAAATTTTGTTTAAAAGTAAGTAGTACCTTCTGAAAATCAAGAGTTAGTATGCTTTATTAATTACCTGAATGACAATAAAGGGGTAAAATCTTTTTGTAGTATCTTGAAGTTATCTATATCTCAGCTTGGAATTCACTACTACTCCTCTTAATTCATTCCCTTTCCTCTCTCAATATCCAAAATAAAACGGTAATTTGTTTAAATTTTTTAATATTTTATTAACTGAAAGGGTTTTGAGCACTTTAACATACTTGACCCACTTTCAATTAACTTGATTTATGAGCTTAAGGAGTTTTTACCTGAGGTGGTTAAGCAGAGGTTGAAGTCTCTCATCAGACTGTACAGCAGGCAAGGATCTGGCTGTTAACTAAAAGCAGAAAATAGGGTTGGTAAAAACCAGCAAAGGTAAAATGCTAAACAATTTATAAGAAACATAAAACAAGACGGGAAGAGGAGAAGGGAAGGTCATCTTTTAAATATAAGGATGTTCGGGCCAGAGTACAGCAGATAGATGCTTGCTCTGTGTACCCAGGTTCAATATGCAGCACCCTAGGACCCACCATGAGTGGTAATAGAATACAAAGCCAAAAATAAAGCCTAAATGAGAAGCATCAATTGTGGGACCTGCCCCCAAAAGAGGCCATTTTCCTTAAAATCAAAGAACTGTGAAGAAAGATAATATATATGTTATTAAATACAAATATTGTGTGACCCTAAAGAAATGTAATGTCCCCAGATACTTCCTAGGCAGCCTAATTTAAGCTGATACCTCTGTGGCATTCAAGGTGAAGACGCTGTGGTTTATACAAAACCCTTTCTGTATATACTATAGCAGTCAGCTCCCCTGCACCTTCCAATAGAAATGGCCAGGCTTCACAATTGAAATAAAAATAACATTAGCAATTAAATCTTCTCAGGTGAGATCAGAGGGCTAAAAGTTCTGAGAATAACTTTGGGAGGGGACTCGGCAGATCTGCCGGCCAGCCTCCTCCCTCCCCAGCCCACACACCCTTAGCCAATGAAAGCTTATCAGTCTCTGCCTACTTCTGCAATCTTCCCAGCAGAAAACAAAAATGTCCCATCTCCTCCACCAAACTTCAAAAGGAAATTTAAAAAAAGACATTTCTATAGAGATGGTCAGCAGCGAGAACACAGGTAAATTCCCCCTTTCTGGTGAACTACAGTATCCCAATGCCACATCCTACACCCTCCAGCAGAAACGGCCCAGCAAACTCTAAGACACAAAATTTGTTTTAGATCTATAAATTCTAAATCACATAGCCACATAAAGTTTGATATCATTTTGGGGGGCATGGGGTGGGGGTACATCCAGTAGCGCTCAGGGGTTACTCCTAGCTCTGTGGTCAGATATCTCTCCTGTCTTGGGGGGACCATATGGGATGCCAGGGGATCGAACCCACCATTGGTCCTGGGTCAGTCACATGCAAGGCAAATGCCCTACCACTGTGCTACCATTTGGGTCTACACTTGGATATCTTATAGTAATATCACAGGAAATCTGATGGGAAAGTTACACCACAGTAATCTACTAACATCAGTGAGCCTAAACTAACCATAAGACTCAACTAGCACCAACCAACTCAACTGTCTGAGGATATAGACACTGGAATCTGCAATAAAAAGGAGTAACAACAATTGTTTGTTTTGTTTTGTTTTTGTGTTTGTTATTTAGGAGTTATTCCTGGCTATGCACTCAGAAGTTGCTACTGGCAGGTTCTTGGGACAATATGGGATGACGGATTCCAACTGGGCCAGCCTTGTGTTAGCCACATGCAAGACAACCGCCTTACCGCTCTATTATAGCTCCGCCCCCGATAACAATCATTTAAAATAGACCCTTATTACCGTATTTGCCGGTGTATACGACGACCCCCTAATTTTACAGTTAAAACATAGGTTTAGGCCCATATTCGCTGTATAAGAAGTTCTGTCCCTGTGGTGCAACTGTATGTACCACAGTGAGCCAATCACAACAAGCAAAGTTTCAAAGAGTATACTGTAATAGACTTCCTCTCTCACTCTGGCCCATTTGAGCAGGCTTTTGACAGTGTAGATTCGGGTCCAGAACATTGTCTAATTTGCAGGTATCAAAAACCTGCTTGGATTGGCCGAGTTAGAGAGGCGGTCCAAGCAGCCTTGCAGTGACTGGTGCAGGATCTATTTGGAAAATTCATTTCATGGCAATATCCAGATGATTTTCATTTAGCAGCATATCGAGATGTTTTTCGGGATATACTTGGCGTATAAGACGACTCCCGATTTTCGGATGACTTTTTTTCTGTTTGTTTCAAAAGTTGTCTTATACGCCGGCAAATATGGTAATCTAAGTTTTGATGTCATTTGCCTATAATGGAAAGGCAAACAAACAAACAATGGTTTGTTTGTACCTGCATGAAAGCAGACTATCATGGTGGGTGGGAAACTGGGGACACTACTGAAGAGAAGATCACACTGGTGGTGGGATGAATATTTGATCATGTAATGCTTTAAGTGACTATGTTATGAACTTGGTAAATCACAATGTCATAATAAATAAGTTTGTAGGGTATGTCACTTTATTTAGAAGAAAAGGGTAAGGTAAAGAATAAAATGGGATTACCCATTGGAGTTTAACCAAAATCTTTTAGTACAAGAAAAAAAAATCTTACCCAATAAAAAAATGGGGAGAAGAAATGAACAGACACTTCCTCAAAGAAGAAACACAAATAGCCAAAAGTGAGGTACCGTCTCATTCCATAGAGACTGGCACACATCACAAAGAAGGAAAGCAATCATTGCTGGTGGGGATGTGAGGAGAAAGGAACTCTCATTCACTGCCTTTGGGTATGCCATCTAGTCCAACCTTTATGAAAACAATTTGAGATTCCTCAAAAAACTGGAAATTGAATTCCCATATGATCCAGCTATACCACTCCTAGGAACACACCCTAGGAGCACAAAAATACAATACAAAAATCCCTTCCACACACCTATATTCATTGAATCACTATTTACAATAGCCAAACTCTGGAAACAACCAAGATGCCTTTCAACAGATGAATGGCTAAAGAAACTGTGGTACATATACACAATGGAATATTATGTAGCCATCAGGAGAGATAAAGTCACTTATAAGTGAACTGGACTAATAAGTGACACAAATCTTTAAAGCTTTCAAAGGTTTCACTTTCAACTTTTGAAACAATTAACATTTCCAATCAGAGAACTATCTGTTAAGGAAAAAAAATAATAAAACTTTTACAGAGTTTCTTAAAGTAGATAGCAATCTGTTATTTGACCTTTAGCTGACTGAATGTAAACTTAATTTCAGGAACCATTGACATCATCATGTCTTCTAAAATTTCTCTTTGAGCCCAAGTATCTATTTCTACAACCTATAGACTGGAGTAATAAGTGACACAAATCTTTAAAGCTTGCAATATAATAAAAATACAATAAACATTTACTGAGTCACTTAAGTAAGCTTCCATTAATTGATAAAAATAAAAATGTATCATATTTATATATCATAATTAGAACTCATCAAATTCCTGCTTAAAGCAAAATTAATTTAAATACTGTAATAATAAATCGCAACTCAGTCTTTCTAAGAAAATAATATACATATTATTGTCAATGATATGTAAGCCACTATGATTAAAATAAAAATTTAAAAACAGAAAATAATATACAATCTTCAGTATGAACTTCCCTGTACCAGTGAAATTATTTGTCTAATTCAAATTATGTTTGGTGCCCATACATGTTATTAAATAGAAAATATAAGAATGTCCTTGAAAACCATGTGCCAAAAATGAAAGAGAAAAGGCATATATCATAGTTTGCATCTCTGAACTACACAGTCTGCAGTTTGAATTTAGGATTGTTTCATGGAAATCATAATAAAAGTTGCTGTATGTATAGGTTTTTTCTTATTATTGCTCAGAGGTGAACATATGATTAAGGTGTCCTCAATTATTAAGAGTATATCTAGTTCCCAGAATTAACCAAAGAAAAATCCATGTTCAACACAAATACAAGAAATACACTGTGCAAAATCTTCCTTTAAAGATTATTATTACTGGGGGCCGGGCGGTGGCGCTGGAGATAAGGTGCCTGTGCTAACCTAGGACGGACCGCGGTTCGATCCCCCCGTTCCCCATATGGTCCCCCGTGCCTGCCAGGAGTGACTTCTGAGCGAATAGCCAGGAGTAACCCCTGAGCGTCACCGGGTGTGACCCAAAACCAAAAACCAAAAACCAAAAACCAAAAAAAAAAAAAAAAAAAAAGGATTATTATTACTGAGTAAATTTTGTACTTCGTAATTAAATTTAAAAACTTGTGTCAAAAAAAAGATATTGCACAAACCCATAGAGGAATCTGGTCTAACATGGTCATTTAAATCAATTACAAAATTTAGCTCAATTTAGGAAATTGATTTGTCTAGACTAAAACTCACAAACTGGCAGGAGACACAGGCTGCTTGGATTAGGCCCCTCGCTGTCAGAGCATGTTCCATAGCTTCCACCACACAAAAACACTCCATACTTGATGCAATTTAATGTGAGACTTGATCCCAACACTTCTGTTCCTATTCTCATCACCTCAGTTTGCTTTTTGTTTCCTTTTGGAACATACCTAGTGGTACTTGAGATCAATTCCTGGTTCTATGCTCAGAGACCATGCCTGGTGGTGGGCAGACAAACACAGTCTCTCTCTCTCTCTCTCTCTCTCTCTCTCTCTCTCTCTCTCTCTCTCTCTCTCTCTCTCTCTCTCTCTCACTCTTTTGATGCACACTCTGAATCATTGGATTTAATATTTGTGGAAGGAACAAGAATATTTTCTAAGGAAAGCACTCTTCTCCATCTCTGAGACAGATTACTCTTAAAACCCTAATGAAGATTATGTTATCAGTCTGCAATTATTCTAAGCAAAAGAAGTTAATGGGGTCAACATAAAGAAAAAATACTTCATGCTTTTCTTCAAACAATGAACATAAAGGCCAGATTAAGAGCATTCAAAAAGGTTAACTACATGAGTATATTTGGTAAATAGTTGTTGAAGAGTCAATATATATTTGGAAAACAAAGGTAAAGGTGACTCAATCCTTCAAAAATGAAGAAGCTAGAGGATTATTTTTTTAAATCCCTTCAATCTGAACTGTTCACCCAACACTGGCTAAATTAAAACACATAAAAATTATAGGAAAACAATGCTCACTTGGAAAGGATGCTCAATTTTGTTCCCTGATGCTAATACCCTCTAGCACTCATTTCAGCTTCCTTACAAAACTCCAGAAGAATGACAATATACAGTAATATAAAAGCTTTATCATAAAAGAAACTCAACTCAGGTAACAAGCACAAGTCAAATAATTCTTTGCAATAATGTTCTACTCACTGAAGCAGAACAAGAATCTCTTCCAGTGATATTGAGACAGTGGTACTTATGTACATTAACAAATGACAGAGGTCAAATTTAGGTGCCTTGAAGTTTGGTTTAACATTTAATACTTTCTTTTCTGAAGCTGCTTTGGGTTAAGGACAAAATTGAGAAGATTGGTCAGAGACTTCCTAATGATCTCTTGACCCACATATGAAGTACAGTCATCCTTCACAAAAGTGATGTTTACTATAAGTGCTGAATCAACACTGATACATCATTGTCACACAGAGTCCATAGTTTATATTAGGACCCACTCTTGGCAGTGTATATTATACATGTTTGAGCAAATATCCATCATTCTAAATCCATAGAGCATAAACAGTTACACCACCTAACGATACTCCATCTTCAGCTAATTCATTGCTTCCTCACCTCTCTACCTCTTGAAAATCACTGATCGTTTTACTGTCTCAATGTTCTGCCTTTTCCAGAATGATGCAGAGCTAGAATCATATAAGATGCAGTCTTCAGAAATCGATTCACTTTATTCAATTGTAAATATTCTTTTTCATGACTTGAAACCTCATTTCTTTTAAGCAATAAATAACATTTAACCACTTGTATGTACCAAATTTGACTGATTCATTTACCACCTAAAGTACTCTTGTTTGCATCTAGTTATAAAAAGCCATCATTTGTGGACACATTTTTAAAATGAGCCTTTTTCTTAATAAGAAATATATTTTTAAAGTGTGAAGATGTTTTTATTTCTTTAATTGCTTATTTAAGCATCGTAATTACAAAATTGTTCATTGTTGGTTTTCGGTCATAAAATGTACACTATTGGGGCTGGAGATGTGACGCAAGCAGTAAAGCATATGCCTTGCCCACGCTAGCCTAGGAGGGACTACAGTTTGATCCCCAGGCATCCCAAATGATCTCCCCTTTGCCAAGAGTAACCCCTGAGTGTCCCAGGTGTGGCCCAAAAACAAACAAAAAAAAATTACACTGTCCTTCACTACTGCATCCTTCCTGTCAATGATTCCCTCCCATTTCCCTACATGCCTGCCTTGCTATAGATCACGAAAATTGACCCCCTTCCTCTTTCCTTTTTGACATTGTGTTTACTGTAAGTGCTGAATCAACACTGATACATCATTGTCATACAGAGTCCATAGTTTATATTAGGACCCACTCTTGGTAGTGTATATTATACATGTTTGAGCAAATATCCGTCACTCTAAATCCATAGAGCATTAACTATTGTTAATGGAGGGTGCCTTGCCTATTAGTTTCTCCACTTTCCCTCAAAGTTCTTTTCCAGAGTGATCAGTTCCAACTATCATTGTTCTAGTAGACCCTTGTCTATTCTAGCTACACTCACTGCTCTTTGTGGTGAGTATTATATACCCTGGGCTGGATCTCCTGATCTTTGTCTTGATTGCCTCTGGGTATTATTACCATACTATCTCTTGTTTTTATTGTATCCCACAAATGAGTAAGATCATCTTATGTTTATGCCTGTCCCCCTGATTCATTTCATTCAGCCTAACAATCTCCATGTCCACTCATGTATAAGAAAATTTCTTGATTTATATTTTCCTAAGAGCTGCATAGTATTCTATGATGTGTGAGTGAGTGAGTGAGTGAGTGAGTGAGTGAGTGAGTGAGTGAGTGAGTTTCTTTAGCCCTGCATATGTTATTGGGCACCTGGGTTGCTTCCAGATTATGGCTGTTGCATATAGTGCTGCAATGAACATAGGAGTGCAGAGGGCATTTTCATATTGTGTTTTTGTGTTCCTGGGTTATATCCCTAGGAGTGGTATTGCTGGGTCATACGGAATCTCAATTTCTAGCTCTTTAAAAAACATAAATATTGTTTTCCAAAAAGCTGGGCCAGTCTACATTCCCATCAGTAGTGAATGAGAGTCCCTTTCTCACCGCATCCACATCAGCACTGATTATTCTTATTTCATGTGATGATGTGAGATGGTGTATCATCTATGGTGTAAGGTGATATCTCATTGTTTTATATGCATCTCTCTGACTAGTGATGAGGAACATTTTTTATGTGCCTGTTCATTTCTTCTCCCCATTTTTTGATGGTGTTAGATATATTTTATCTTGTAAAGTTCAATCAGAGCCTCGTATATCTTAGGTATTAACCCCTAATCTGATAAGTATTGGGTAAAAAGTTTCTCCCATTCCCATTCCATGGTAGTCTTTGTATCCTAGTGACTATTTTGAGATACAGACTTCTAAATTTAATGTAATCCCATTGTTTATCTTGCTTCCACTTGCTTGGTCAGTGGTGTTTCAATTGAAGAAGCCTTTAGCTTCAATGTCATGGAGTGTTCTCCCCATGTTTTTTTTTTTTTTTTCTCTATGTACTTTACGATTTCAGGTCTTATATCAAGCACTTAATCCAATTTGATTTGACCTTTGTGCAGGAAAAGTCTGAGTTCATTTTATTACCTGTTGCTGATCAGTTTTCCAATCACCACTTGAAGAGGCTTTCCTTTTTTGATATTAAGGTGTTTAATCCATTTTAATTTGACCTTCTGCATGGTATTAAGGAGAGATCTGATTTGGTGTTTTTGGAATACAGTTAGTTTTCTCAGCACATTTGTTAAAGAGGCTTTCCATTTTCATTTTGTGTTTCTTTCTCCTTTATAAAAAAAATTAATTGTTCATAAACCTGTGGGTCCATCTACAGATATTCAAGTTTATTCCTTTGCTCTAAGAGTGTCTTTATTCCAATACCATACTGTTTTAATGACTACTGCTTTATAATACAATTTAAAACATGAGGAACGTAATCCACTCCATCTTTATTTTGCCATCTATTCGTGGATATTTATTTCTCCATATCAATTTGAGGACTGCCTGAGCTAATTCTTTAAAAAATGTCATGGGAATTTTTTTTCTGAATTGCATTAAATCTGTACAATACTCTAGGAAGTTTGGACATTTTAATGATGTTAATCCTCTCAATCCATAAGAAATGTCTTCATTTCTCGGTGAATTCTTTTATTTCATGAAGCAGGGCTTTTTACTTTTCCTTATATATCTCTTTCACCTCTTTAGTTAAGTTGAACCAAAGATTTTCTGAGGCACAATTGTGAATGTGGTTGTTCTTTAATATCCTTTTCTTCTCTTTCATTATGTCTAGAGACAAGCCATGGATTTTTGCATATTAACTTTGTAGCCTGCTACTTTACTATACAAATCTATTGTTTAAACAAATAATTTTATGGAGTCCTTAGGATTTTCTAGTTACACTATCACGTCATCTGCAAATGAAAGCTTCACTTCTTCCTTTCTATGTTGATGCCCTTGATGTCTTTTACTTGCCTAATTGTTATAGCAAGTACTATATTGAATAGAAGTAGCCAGAGGGGCAATGTCTTCATTCTTCCTTTAGATATAGTATATCTTTATTAAGTTTTAACATGGGTGACAAGGCAGTGTTGAACTCTGCCACTATTACTGTGTTGCAATTGGGGTCCTTATTCAAGTTCATCAGCAGCATCTTGCTGGCCCATCATTAGGTGTGTATATTTTTAGAAGTATGATTTCATCTTGGTATACACATCCCTGAGCAGTATGAAATGTCCATCTCTGTCTCTTATAATCTTAAGCCTAAAGTATGTGTCATCTGTTACTAGTATGACCAACCCAACCTTTTTTTTTTTTTTGGTTTTTGGTTTTTGGTTTTTGGGTCACACCCGGCAGTGCTCAGGGGTTACTCCTGGCTTCATGCTCAGAAATTGCTCAGGGGACAATATGGAGCACAGGGATTCAAACTGATGACCTTTTGCATGAAAGGTAAACACCTTACCTCCATGCTACCTCCCGGGCCCCCCAACCCAACCTTTTTAAGAGATTTGTTTGCTTGAATGATTGTTCTCCGGCCTTTAACTTTTAGTCTATATTTGCTATGAGTTTCCAGGTGTGTTTCTTGTAAGCAGCAAAGTGTTGGTATCAATTTTTTGAGCATTTTGCCACTTTGTGTTTCTTCATTGGTACATTGGCCTTTAGAGAGGGGAGAGAATTAATTGTCCTGAGATTAGGTGTCATCTTTTTGTAGGAATTTAGTGTGTTTGTTGGGTCTGCCTTGCCTTAAAGTGGACCTAACTGTTGTTCATCTGTAAAGCTGTGTATCTTTCCATCAAATCAGAATGTAAGTCTGGCTGGGTGAAATATTCTTGTTGAAGCGTTCATTTCATTTTTATTACTATATCCGACCACTGCATTCGGGCATGGAGTTTGTTTCTGATAAATCCTCCATAAATCTTAGGATGGTTCTGTGTATGTAATTTTCCTTTTTGATCATGCTGCCTTCATTATTCTATCCATAGTGGTGCTTTTCTTTGGATAACTTTTCGCTGATACTCTTCAAGTATACAGGATGTGGTTGCAAGCACTCTTTAGCTCTTGGAACTTCTCTGCAATGATGTCCTTGACTGTTGGTTTGTAATGCAGATTTCCTTGGGTCTCTGAGACTCCAATGATTCTTATGTTGTTTCTACTGAATTTATCCCAGATTTCTATTTTCATCTGTTCACATTCTTTGAGAACTTTTTCTATAACCTGGTCATTTAATTTAAGGCTCTTTTGCAACCTCTTCTATTGCATGGAGTTGTTATGCAGCTCATCTTGCAGCTCACTGATTCTCTCCTCAGCAGCTACTATGCTGCTGGTAAGGCCTTTCAGCAGTGACATTTTCATTTTCCCTACCAAGTTTTTCAATCCTCTATTTCAGTTTGAATTCTTCTCATTTCTGCTTTCATATCTTCTTGAGTCTTGCTTGTGGTCTATTCAGTTAATTCCACACTTCCTTTGAGTTCTTTAAACATCCTCCATATTTTTTCTTTAAACTCCTTATCTGAGAGGCTATATAAGTAGTTGGTTCTGTGGGCCATGAGAACTTTCATTTTCATTTTCTGAGAATGATGGAGGTCTGAGTTTTTCCCCATTGTGTATTTGTAGTGTGATGTCTCTATATACAGAGCTAGAGTTCATTGGCTGGCTAGTAGAAGTGTTCACCCTCGCTCCTCTGGCATTGCCCCTTTGAGTGGGGTCTGCACCTTGGCAAGCAGCAGGGTCCTGGTACCAGCTGAAATCTGAGACTTTTTTCCTATTCTCGTCCCTCTGGGTGAGCCAGCTCATCTGGCTAGTGACGAGGTCCCAGGCACCTACAGGAGGCAAAAGCTTTTTTATCTGTTTCTCTCCCTCTAGGCAGGGCCAGATCACCTGGCTACAGTCAAAAATGTTTTCAATTTTCATTTCATAGAAGATTTAAGATGGCTACTACTGCAATTTGTATTTCTGTGAATGCCAACTCTAAATTCAAAATGTGACTACTTTCCTACTACATGGCAAGTGCATGTATTATACTTATTATATACTCTAAATAATACACAGTTCATATAACAAAAAGTAAACTTTGATTCCAGAAGGCAACAATATATTTAAACAACTTCACAATAAAAAGATACAACTTTAGAAAGAATAGGTTGCTCAACATAACTACCACTACTTTTATTACTAAGAGCAAGGCAGCAGCCAGTAAAATTAACTTTTATGAGAAGAAGCTCTTTTATAACTTCGGTGATTTAACAAAAAAATTCTGGTTCTTTTTGAACTACATTTTCTTTTACTAGCAAAAGATTCTAATTATAAATCCCGAACTGTAAGGTTCTACACTGCATTCTTAATCCTAGAACTAAATTTGATCTCTTTTCGTGTTTCCCTTCCCTAGTGAACCAGCTGCTCTCTTCAGTAAGATCACTCCAGTATTCAAGAGGACCATAGAATTTTCTGGTTCTCACGTGGCTTTTAAGCATATCATTTCTCTTGATCTTCAGTCAGTTTCATCAGTACAATATTTTGGTACATAGAAATGCTCCTATCAGCTGGCCACAAATATGATTTTAAATATGTAAGCTTGAAAAACTACCCAATGACCTAGTCAAGTAAAATGCATATACTCCACTTGAGTTCTAAACATGCCCAAGTAGTTTAATTTCCAAAGAATATTAAACTGTACCAAGTTAATAAGATATTTCCAGTTCAGGGGTCTGAATGATATAAAGAACTAAGAGAGTAAACCTGGAAATAGTACAAACATTCCAATGCTGATTTTTTATCGTGAACCCTGTGATGTGAAATGAAGCCTGTTATTCAAAAGGCTAACCTAATATCTTACTGATGCTCTATATCACTGACAAATGTAAAACAATTACTTGATCAAGAAAAAAAAAGGATATTAAGAAATATGCAGGATTAAGTGTTCACGGATAGCTGAATTTTTTTCCTTTAACTAAAACACCTATAAAATCATTTTACTTCCAGAATACCTTGACAATTTATGGGAGATGGGGAGGGAATGTTAGCAGTGAGCAGTTAACAAGCAAAAGTCAAATGTAGCCAGTGGAATTCAGCATACTTTGTTTTCACACTCCCCCTAAAAGACAAATAAGAGCAATAGCAAAATAATCAGCAGTTTTCATGATTCTGAGACATTCAACACTGGCTACAGAGAGTTCTATAAACATTCTAATCCTCACCATGTAATGTTCCTTGAAGTGCCACTATCCTTAAGGCCCTGTGTGGCTTGAAAACAGTTCTGCACATAAATACCAAGAACATCCTAGGAGAATAAATATCTAAAAACAAAGGCCTTTGAGTCTAAAGCACCAACAACTTTATTCTCATCTATTTATCTACGAAATTTATAGAACTTCTGCATTTGATTCTAGAATAGATATTTTAACTTTACAAATAATATTCACTTAATTTACTATTAAGTAAAGCAGTATTAGGACCAGAGTTACAGCAGATAAGAAATTTGGGGCCGGACAGATAGCATGGATATGGGGTGTTTGCCTTGCATGCAGAAGGTTGGTGGTTCGAATCCCAGCATACATTATGGTCTCCCAAGCCTGCCAGGAGCAATTTCTGAGCACAGAGCCAGGAGTAACCACTGAGCACTGCCAGGTGTGGCCCAAAAACTAAAACAAAACAAAAAATTTTTTGTCTTGCAGTTGGTTGACCCACAATTGATTATCATCATCCTATATGAGCCCCAAAGTCATTCTGGAGTAATTTCTGAGTGCAGAGAACCACTGAGCACTATCAAGTGTAGCCATAAACAAGGTCGAAAAAGAATTGAGTAATGTTGTAATGAGTATACTATGTATATACTATATATATTTCCCTAAACTTAAACCCTAAATATTTGAACCCTCTAGCTTTAGAAAACATATCATCACATTTTTACTTATCTCCTCCCATCTGCTTCACCAAAAAAAGTCTCCATGGTATATGTAGGCTTAGAGAATCAGAGATGACTCTAGGTCTGACTACATTACTGCTCATTTGCAGTGTTACTTCCTATAGGGGAATGGACATGACCTATGTTTTCAGTCATAAATCTTTATATGTTAATATAAATTAATTACTATTTCACTCATTTAATAAATGTTTGAAATTAATTACTATTTCACTCATTTAATAAATGTTTGAAACGACCAAGTTCTAAGTTTCTTGCAACCGTGTTTCAGTAATCACTTCTCCCCAAGCATCTGTATATTTATCTTAACTTATATTTGAAAATTTCTTATAAGAAATATACTGCTCCTTTAATGAACAAGACTTAATTATATTTTTCAAAGACTTTCTGTCTATGCACATAAATACTATGTGAGGATTAGGCAGTTACAATTTTTACTTTGCATGCAGCTGATTCGGATTCAATTCTCAGGACACATGATCTCTGAGCCCCATCAGAAGTGATTCCTCTGCACAGATCCATGAGTAAGTCCTGAACATAGTCATTCACCCCCAATAAGGGGTTGTGGGGAGAGAGAGAATCTAAGTGAGCCTGAATTGACTATATTTATAAGTTTATAGTAAATGTTCAAAAGACTACCCAGACAACTTATATGTGGTACATGCAATTCCTTATTTAAGTAGACAGTTCTTGATAATCTTTAACTTCCTGCATAATATATTTACTACTGTGTCAGAAATTAGCTGATCAGAGCCCAGAGAGATAGCACAGCGGCGTTTGCCTTGCAAGCAGCCAATCCAGAACCAAAGGTGGTTGGTTTGAATCTCGATGTCCCATATGGTCCCCCCCCATGCCTGCCAGGAGTTATTTCTGAGCAGACAGCCAGGAGTAACCCTGGGTGTGGCCCAAAAAACAAACAAACAAACAAACAAACAAAAAGAAATTAGCTAACCATCCATTATATTAACTCCTTTATAATTACTACTACTCATTGTACCACTTCTAATATTGGAAATTTAAACCTATTTTAGCAATATATACTTAAGAGTTATTCATTAGATAATGAAATTGATATCAAATCTTTAAGTACCGAAGTTAAATACCAAGAAAAGACATGTAAAAGTACTTCTGATTTTCTACAAGAACACTTTTCCCTTGATTTGAGCTTTTATTTACCTTAGAAGTAAATACAAAGGAGTGTAAAGTGGTGTGAAGATGGTGGGGAGAATATTTATTAATGTCTCAGATCTCTGTTATCACAACACAAAGCCCTTGGAAATGTACTTAAAGAATTGAAAAGGCTTAAGTGATTGAAAATAAGTGATCAATAGGAAGGAATACATAAAATGCATGTAGAATCCTTCTACAGGTGACTTAAACAACTGATTAAATGTACAACTCAACAATGGAAGCCCCAGATGGCTAACATCATTCTAGTGTTTTTGTCAATGAATGCTCTGTGTGTGCATGTATATTTGTTTAGCATTCCAGCTATGTTTCCTGTTTTCTATGACTTAATTTTCTCTACTGCCTCAGAGCACTCTGATTTACTTCTTAATGAGAACCCAACTTTGACAATCAGAAAGTATTTTCAATTAAGTATAGAATCAACCAGTATGCCTTCATATTTCACCAGATTGTTTCCTCCAACCTGAACTAACCAGATATTGTAACATTTTCTGATTAATTTATTTGGTTAAAATTGAAACTTAGAATTATAAAAATAAGACTATAGTATAAAGTATAACTCTACTCCTCTGTACAAGATATTCTTTTTTTTTTCTAATATTTGAGAACCTTTTAATCATGTACAATAAAGTTCGGCCTCAAAAACAGAATCCTTGTTACTCATTTTAAAAAGTTTCTTGTACAGGCTGGAGCAGTGGCACAAGCAGTTTAGAGTGTTTGCCTTGTATGCACTAACCTAGGACAGACCATAGTTCAATCCCCCACCATCCCACATGGTCCCCCAAGCCAGGATCGATTTCTGAACATACATCCAGGAGTTTTCCCTGAGCGTCACTGGGTGTAGCCCACCCTTAAAAAAAAAAAACAAAAAAAAAAAAAAAAAAACTTCTTGTAATAGTTAAAAACAAATCAGAATAATCAAAATAAAAACCCTTACAAATCATAAGGCACTAGAATAGTATAATGTTCTTTTCTGTGGTTAGACATTCACGACAGTGCCAACTGAACTTTTAACCTCAATATTCTTAACAAACATGAGACATGTGACACTTTCAAAAAATACTTAATTCTCAAAGTTTTAAACAAAATCCATTTCATACAACTAAAGATGCATAAAAAATGAAACAAACATTGTTTTGATACCTCTAAACAAACAGAGATGGGTCCTCAACTCATTTTTTTTTTTTTGGTCTGTGCTACCCACGCACCCACATCCACCCTCTACCTTGTGGCTGTGGGACTTTGGGGTTTGTTTTATTTGGATTTATTTTTCACCAAGTCAAGAATTATCTCACACACAAATCCTGAATCACTGATGTTTTCACATTTCTAAACACAAGAAAACTTCAATAACACAATTCTTTTAAAAACAAAACCCAAACCCTGTATTGAATTTAGCAATATAAAAGAATAAATCAGTACCTTAGGTCATCTAGTAAATTAGAAATACATAGAAAATTCCATTTTCAAGAAAAGATTTTTCTTATTTCTGATTTCCTTTGGACATATATGACCTTCTCTTTATCTTTTCTGAGACAATAAATAGAAATCTGTAGCAAAGAAATGCTACTGACCTGAACATTTAAATAATCCTTAACTGTTTGATTAGAGGTTTTCTTTTAATTTATTTATTTAGTGGGGTGGAGACACCTAACATTCCTCAGGACTTACTTCTTTTTTTGGGGGGGGAGGTCACACCCAGCAGTGCTCAGGGGTTACTCCTGGCTCCATGGCTCAGAAATTGCTCCTGGCAGGCACGGGGGACCATATGGGGCACCGGGATTCGAACCGATGACCTTTTGCATGAAAGGCAAACGCCTTACCTCCATGCTATCTCCCGGGCCCCAGGACTTACTTCTAGATGTGTGCTTGGGGATCACTTCTGCTGGGGCTTGGAGGACCATCTGCAATGCCAGGTATCATATTAAACCAGGTCAGTTTCATTAAAAGCAAGTATCCTACCCACTGTATGTAATCTCGCTAGTCCAGTCCAAAGGTTTTTTTTTTGTTTTTGTTTTTGTTTTAAATAAGGTGTCTAGGGACTGGAGAGACAGCACAGAGGCATCCCATATGGTCCCTTGTGCGCGCCAGGGCTATTTCTGAGCAGAGAGCCAGGAGTAACCTCTGAGCACTGCCGGGTATGGCCCAAAAAAAAAAAAAAAAAAAAGGTGTCTATAATAACAATTACTTATTGTTCTGACTGTCCAAAACTATGACCTAATTATGATCTTTTAGGGATAGAATGGACCCAAAGTAGTATCTTCTGATAAATCACTGAGTGTGTGGATTCTTGAACAAGCTTATAAAATACATTGGTCCCATTTGGCTTCAAGTACTGTTTTGATTTTAATCAAAAGAGGGAACAACATACTGAGGATAAATGTTATCATATCATAAAGTCCCCTTTTATAACAAAACAATTAGTGAAGATTTTTATTAGACCTTCACATATACTTAACTGTTTATTTTCCTATGGCATTATTTCATTTTTTTTTAAATCTGGTTGATAGTTTTTGATGGATAACCAAACAAAACAAGGAAAAGTCTGAGCAATAGTCATCCTTTATATCTGACACGGTCATGTGTTTTTATATTATCCTAGAAAAAGGAGCAAAATAAACATAGGCAGTTCAAAAAGATTTCAAGTCGTAAAGATTGATGCAGTATTTTGGGGGGGGGGTTGGGCCACACCCGGTGACGCTCAGGGGTTACTCCTGGCTATGTGCTCAGAAGTTGCTCCTGGTTTGGGGGACCATATGGGAAACCGAGGGACCGAACATCAGTCCATCCGAGGCTAGCGCAGGCAAGGCAGGCACCTTACCTTCAGCACCACCGCCCAGCCCCTGCAGTATTATTTTTAG
>PVKC010018595.1:0-19659 GCA_004027635.1 Crocidura indochinensis
CTTATAGCTTTAAAAAGTCCATCTCTGTGTTTCTTTTTGTTGTTGTTGTTGGTGGTGGTGGTGGTGATTGGTTTTTTGCTATTTGGATTCTTATATGTCTTGGTGCTGTTTTTTTAGAGTCTATTTTATTTGGCACTCTTTTTGCCTCTTGGATTTGTACAGCAGTCTCTTTACAGAGATGGAGAAGTTCTCTGCTATTATCTCCCTCACTACTTGTTCTTCCCCTTTCCCTTTTTCCTCTCTTTTTGGTATTTCTATAATTTGAAGATTATTTCTGTCTTTGTTAATTAAGTGCCTTATATCTTCTTCCATTTTTGTATCTCCTTTCTTTTTGGACTTCTTATCAATGCTGCCTTGTAATTTGTCTTAAAGTTTCTATGGTTCCCACCTGTGTAATTCTGCTACTATGGCTTTCTAACATGTTCTTTAGTTATTTCAATTCCATTTGTTTGGATTCTCTCATCTTTTGAAAGAGTTTTTCTTTGAATTGGTTGAATTGTTCATCTATAAATTGCTTAATTTCACATGCTAATGCCTCCTTGATTTTTTCTGCTAAAACATTAAGTGTTGATTTTTAGGTCCCATCTATAAGTCTCTGTCATTTTGGTGAGCTTGTAAATTTGCATGGGTTTCTCTTCATATCCCCAGTTGCAATTGTTTGTAATTTCCATGTTATCCTTTGCATTTAATGGGTTGGAATGATGGTGTTTCAGTTTATTTAAAAGTGATCTATTGAATTGGTTGTATAAAAGGTAACTAGACGTAAACCTGCCTTACAGGTTATTTTCCTAAACATGCACGGTTATCTAAGTAAGATAAGAAAAATTGACAATTAATTAATTGGTTTGATTGAGTTTTAAGGCTGTATATTTCTAAGAGAAAGAAGTTCTAGAAATCTTCATGGAAGATATCTTCCTGGAAATACCTGATATGACCTAAAAAGTCTTCTCATGGATGCTAATGTGTCCCTGCAGTTTGGAAAGAGGAATGTTGATATGAGAAACCAAAAAGTTCCTCACTTGGATGACAAACCTGAGATGGGGACAGTAGAGAGAATGTATGTCAGGATGGGTGGCAGAATGCAGAAGCAGGTTGGGGGAAGAGTTTGGTGATTTTTAATACCTTCTTTCACTCAGATCTGTCTCTCACTCCCATTTGCCATGTTCTTAAAAACTCTCATTGGCTCTTGAGAAAGTACAGAGAGATTCAAAGCTGACAGATTATCTGGACTCTGACAAAGGATCCTTCGGGGACATAGTATTGCCGTCGGGTTTCTGTGAGCATTGCTTTCCCATCATTGCTAGTAACAGTTGTATTTTCATAAAGCGGCTGTGAGATGAAATCCTGTGGCTCCCAAATTGTTCTCCCGGGGAGGCTGTAGCATGAAGCGAGATGGTGTCTGTGAGACTCTTTGTCAATGATACAGTCGTGTGCATGGGGATGGCAATTGCACTGTTCCTCAGAAGCATTTGCTCATGGAGAAAACCAAAGGGGATTTGATGTTTTTCAAAAGAATAAATAGCCAGGAGCATTTTGAGAATTCATTCCAGGATTTGTTTTTAACTTTATGGAGGGTCTGTGATGTCAATACTGTTAATGATATTTTTATTCATACATCATTCCAGCACCATCCTCCCCAGCAGAATGCCCACTTCCCTCTGCCAAGGTACCAAAGGCACTTCCTTCAGGCTCTTCTGCCTACTCTTGGAAAAGTTGTTACCAAGTTTTATTTAGTAGAGATTAGAAATCATGAAACTTAGATGTGGAAAGGGATCTAAAAACTTTTTCAATGACTTGATTTGGAGAAAAGAAATTCAAACCCAGACAGATCAAATTTTACTCGTTCAGAGGTCACTGAGCTAGAGGGCCCAGATAATGGCCTTATGCTACTCAAACATTCTAGGGAGTTGTGTTTTCAAACAAAAAAAGAGTCATATATTTAACAGCGTCCTCCAGTTTTTCATTTTCTCCATGCCTTCTTCAAATGTTTTTTTCAAGTGATCATTCTAGAATACCTATCAACTCTGAAGTTTTTTGGCTACCATTTTCCTACATATTAAAGAAATTGCCCTATTTTTCTGATGAATAGTTTCTGTGCTTGCTCTATTTTAAAGAGATAGAGGTTTGTTCTAGTGTTTGCCCCCCCCCCTCCATGATCTAATATCACATTCTGGGATAATGTTGTTATGTGGTTGGGCATGCTTTTATGACACAGTATCATGAGACCAGAGTGGGAATCACATTATGTGTTAGCATTGTTGTCTGTTTTATTGAAGCTGAAACTGAGTGAAAGGATTTAGGAATAATTGGGTAATCAAAGTGAATTAAATCAAGAGGAGGAAAATATCAGTTCTGGCATCAAATGGGGGATGCGATGACTTCCACATCTGTGGTCTTTATCCATTTTAATCAAGTCTAAATTATGCTATTAAGATGTATTTTTGCTACATTTACTTGCTCAGACATAGCAAGCTTTATATTCATCTCTGGATAATTCTTGAAACATTAAAACATTCTCACCAGTTGTAGGGAGAAGTTACTAACTTGATTACCATCTAGATATTCTGAGTTGCTATGATGTTTTATCACTGCATATACAGTGTTCAGCCGAGATTCTGTATAATGGAATCTAGAATACTGAAACTTCAACCCATGTAGATAAAGTCTATCTCCACCAATTTATTGTTGTGTCTTTTAAGAACTAGGCTTAAGTGGTGTCTTGTTAGTTTAAATCTGCTATAATAAATAGTATGGAATATTACTAGTATGGCAGCTAAAACTACTATAGTAAGTAGCCTGGCTTGCTGGCTGGTGTTTCTTTGCTGAATTTCCCAGGAGAGACTGCTCTTGCAGTAAAAAGTCTGTTGAGCCAAAATAAATAGGAACAGTGATATGCTTCCTCCTCATTTATTTTTGGCTCACTTAAACATACCTCTTAAGTATGTAAATGAAAATTTAGTGGGTTATGGAATCACATTGCCTTGAGTTCCCTAACAAAACTCATTTAGAAATCTGTTGAGTCCTCTGTTGACATTTTTTGTGATTTTGGAAAATATGCCTGAATATTTTCTATTGTTCTTAGACCGTCTTTCATAAATCTTAGAATCCTTGGTGTTTTCTCATTGTTGGGTTGGGATAGACTCCCTGGCACTCAGAAACCTACGCATTTGTGTGCCTGAAGTGGGCCGATCATAGGGGGGACTGAGTGGTGGGAGGGTTGGGACATGTGTGCCCCACCTCAGAGAGCCCTAGTAAAAGCTTTGGAACAAAGACCAGATATTTATGAGCCATGAACACAGTAGCCCTCAAATTTCCTTTCCAACTTGGCCTCTTCATTGAAGACACTCCAGTTCAGTTCTCTGGAGGTTGGTGCTTTATTCCTGCCTTTTGTGTGGCTCAGCTATTTGACTTTCGAAATATTCTAGAAGTGTTATTGTAGCAAACTGGGCACCCTAGTGATGGAGGAGGTGTGGAAACCTACCACCAACAGCAATGTAAGTCACAGTAACTCAATAAATGTTTTTTTAAAAATCCAGAGATGGGAACAGAGAGATAGAACAGTAGGTAGGGCACTTGAATTGCCTACAACTAAGCCGGCTTTGATCACCAATACCACATAAGGTTCCCAAGCACTATTGAGAGCACAGAGCCAGGAGTAAGCCCTGTATATGACTAGGTGTGACTCAGTATCTTCCCCCTATATTTGAAGAAATAATTCCAGAAATATTTGTTTGTTCCAGTGTTCAATAATTATTTTAATTTGGATGATTTTTGTTTTGTTTTGGGTCACCCAACAGTGCTCAGGACCACTCCTTAGTAGTGTTCAGGAGGCAATATAATTTGAATTTGAATCTCCCACATTCAAAATGGGGGTCTCAACCCTTTGCAACATCTGCTCTCTTCCTCAGTAGTCAATTAATTGTGGACAAATTAGGATAAGTTACTAGCATGAATATTTCCAATTGTAAGGTGACTCCAGGAAATGAGGAGGTTGCCTCTTGATGTAGCTATGTGTTTCATAGGAAACTGGCTGAATATTAATGAATATTAATGACATCTGCCTGTCTGTCATGCATGTATCTGTCAACACTTTACCTGTATTTCACAAGAGCTCAAGAGGTCAGTACTATTATTATCTACCTATTTGGAGAGACCTAAGATGCAGAGAGCTGAGGGCACTCAGCCAAGGTTATGCAGCAAGAAACCAACAGTCAGGCCTTCTAAGCATAGTCTCTAGATTCTAAGGTTCCCGCTGCATGCCTATACATTATGTTTCCAAATATACTGTCACCCAGGATAGATGCAAAGCAATGTTTTCCATACCTTTTCATAGACTGTAAATGGCTGAAAAAAAGATACACTTCACGTGGCATATCGCTACATCTACATAACTAAACCCATAAAGCCACAAAGCACAGACAGTTGCGCTAGGCAAGTTGCACCTAAAGTGCCTTTTTTTACTGTTTCTGAAAGGTGCTTCTTGAGACTTCTACATTGGTTTCACAGCCTCTCTTAGGGTAGAACTTTGGAGTCCTGGAAGAGCTCTTCAGATCATTCCCATTCTCATGATTCTGCCTGTCCTCCATTACCCTGTTTGTTGCTCCCTGCACTAATATTTTTTGAAAGGGTTTTTTGGGGGGGCTATACCCAGCAAATCTCAGAGCTTATTCATGGCACTGCACTCAGGAATGAATCACTCCTGGCAGTGCTTAGCGGACCTTGTGGAATGCTGAGGATTGAACCCAGGTCATCCATGTACAGCGAATCCTCCCCCATCACTTTTATTTTATTTCATAAATGCCTCTAGCTTTCCTTTAGAAGGCAAAACCCAAAAGCTGAAATTCTGCCAAATGAGATATTTACACTGACAGAGATTTTGTGTTATGGTCATTTTAGAAAGAAATCCACATACACTACCAACACACACACACACACACACACACACACACACACACGCATCCAACCCCCCATTATTGACATTGTGATTTTGCAGTGTCTGTGTCACCTGCTGCATCTGCCACAGTCTGGCTCTGGGATCCTTCTTTTTGATTTTTGCTTTTGTTTTTGTTTTTTTAACAAAAGAAACTCAGCAGTGCTCAGGAATTTCTCCAACCTCTGCACTGAGGAATCACTACTAATATTTATTACTCAGGACACCATATGGAATGCTTTAGGAATAGAACCTGAAACAGGCACTGGCAAGGCAAATGTCCCACCCTCTATACTAGACCCCAGTCTCTGGGTTCCCTCTTCCTCTGGGAAAGTTCTTCCTTGTTCCACCCTGGCTGCTCCCAAATTCCTCTTTGGCCTTTTGGATGTGGGTATCACTCCTCAGGCACCTAGAACTATTGGGGGTGCTTTGGGGCCATCTAATCCTCAGTTGGACAGTCCTTAAACTAAACTGTTATTGAGTGGGGCTGTCGAGAGTCTGAGAACTTTGGCTCAAAATGGACTTTCAGACTATGTAGAACTCCTTTAGACTCCTGAACTTAAATAAACATTTAGCACAGATGGGATGCTTTGATACAATGTCAGGACCCTCTGGTGTTTGGGGGGTGGGTGCAGAGCCAGGATCAGCTCAAATGCAACATTAGCTTTGAGGGTGGGAAGCTTCCAGCCCATCAGAAGTTCTGTGTTTTCAGCCAGCCACTGCCAAGGGCATTGTGTTGGCAAGGAATGGTGTCAGGGAATTGGTTTATTGGCTGCCTCAGATGGGCTTGGCCAGCTGTGATGTCAGGTGCACTGCTGCTTTCTGTTCTTTTGCTGCTGATGCCTGATGAAGCTGAGCTCATTTCTGGAATGAAACAAGCTGTCAGTACATGTGTTCATTTTTTATTTGTACCATTTGGGGGTAATACCCAGCAGTGCTCAGGGCTTGCTCCAGGCCTTGTTCTGAGGGTCAACTCCTGGCAGTGCTCAATCAAACTTGGATTGACATCATGCAAGCACCTTACCTGTACTTTCATTGGCGTTACATATGTTCATATTAAAATAAACTTAAGGGGCCCGGGAGATAGCATGGAGGTAAGGCATTTGCCTTTCATGCAAAAGGTCATCGGTTCAAATCCCGGTGCCCCATATGGTCCTCCGTGCCTGCCAGGAGCAATTTCTGAGCATGGAGCCAGGAGTAACCCCTGAGCACTGCCGGGTGTGACCCCTGCAAAAAAATAAATAAAAAAAATAAACTTAAGTTGTTCTAAGAGCAAGCAATTTTGAGGGGGAGGATTTTGGGGTTTGTTTTAAAAAAATTTTTTGTTAACATCAGGCAACACTCAGGATTTACTCCTGGCTCTGTGCTCATGGGTCCCTGTGGCCTCAGGTGACCCATATGGGGGTTTGGGGCATTGATCAAGTGCAAGACAGGTGCCCTAACCACTGTACTATTGCTCTGGCCGCAAGTAAGGTATTTTTGAGAGGGTGGCAAGTTGAAGGTGGCATGTGTCAACATGTGAGTTGACCATGAGATGATAAAGGGGCCTCTCTCAAGAAATGCTAAGAACTTGGGCCGGGCGGTGGCGCTGGAGGTAAGGTGCCTGCTTTGCCTGCGCTAGCCTAGGACGGACCATGGTTCGATCCCCTGGTTTCCCATATGGTCCCCCAAGCCAGGAGCAACTTCTGAGCACATAGCCAGGAGTAACCCCTGAGCGTCACCGGGTGTGGCCCAAAAATCAAAAAAAGAAAAAAAGAAATGATAAGAACTCAGCCAACTGCTTTAGTTTGGGATTGTACCATAAGAAATCTATATGGATAAACTATTAGGATATTTTAAAATATCCTATTTATAATTTATAAAATATATATATTTTATATATATTGCTTTTGGGGCCACAACCTGTGATGCTCAGGGCTACTCCTGGTTGTGCGCTCAGAAATCACTCCTGGCTTGGGGGACCATATGGGGCACCGAAGGATCGAACCGTGGCTCATCCTAGGCTAGTGTAGGCAAGGCAGATACCTTACCGCTTGTGCCACCGCTCTGGTCCCCATTTTGTACTTATTTTAAAATTTTATTTTAAGGGTTTTCTTAAGTGTCACAGAAATAGTTCTCTTCCAAAATAAAGGCTTATTAAAGCACAGGGATATTTGGCCAGTTTGATGGTTTGACCAATTTTTGGTTTGCAAGGCACCTCGTCTGTTGCTGGAAATGAGTAGCAGGTAGATTTTAGTGCAGGAAATCTGAAGCTGAATTGGAATGCTCAGATCTAATGAGGAAAGTTCCTGAGGGATGTTCTTGAGCTCACCACATCTCCCTTCCATCATCCCTTCCCTTCCCAGGGCAGTATGCACTCAAATCTCCAGGACAGGTCTATTTCATGTAGCCTGTGCCTGCACTTTAAGCTGTGAGCTCTTCAAGAGCCTCCTGCATCACTAACACATTCTACAGAAGCACAGGATGGTCAGAGGAGACAGGAGGGTTGCCCGCCTAGGTGCTTGGATTTCTTAGAAGGCAAGAAAGTTCCTCCAGACTCCTCCAGCTAAGACCCTACTGGAAGGTTTCCACTTGCAGGGAACCCATGAGAATTGATTCCTAGTCAATCATTAAAATACTTCGTTTGCTATTTGCTCAATTTTATCCTGGCAGGTGGGGATACACAAGCATGACATATGTTAAAAGTTTGAGTCACTGGAACACATGAAATATGACAGAAAGGGCTCAATGCAGACTGTATTGAAAATGACAGGAGCACTTGATTGTGAGTTAGAAAACCAGGGTTTTATTCCCGCTCTACCATCTGCCATAAGTGTGAGTGGATTGACCATGCATTTTCTTTATTGTTTCCAAAAGAGACTAGAAGTCAGCTAAAATTTCCTCTCAAGTGGTTTTAATGCCAACAGTGAGACTGACAGTGAGGGTGATACAGAGAAACAAGGATTGGGGGTGATTCACGATTCAGTTAAAATGTACCAACTCATTCAAGAGGGAACTTTCTCAGGGATGCCCTTCCCTCACTAGCCCCAGGATCCTCTCACTAAGTGAATGCATAAAAAATCAATTTTAGGTCTATATCCTCTTTCTATCCCCAAAGACTCATAGAGCAGTTTATGGAGGAATGGAAACTCAGCCCTCGTTCTAAATTGATTTGGCTACATTTGATACACTCTTCCTTTCTGGAATATGACTTTTCAGTTATAATAAGCCAAAAGATTGCTTTTCACACCTCTTTCATTTTTATGATTGTTTTCAAAGACTTCTTAGGTTGCTCACAGTAAAACTGTCTGCAGACTCAAAAGGAACCAAACTACATTCTCATAATGAGACTGGAGGGTTGTTATATTTTCTTTTCTTTTCTTTTTAAACTGTAGTCACCATGGTTTTATAATAGTGTTGATATTAATATTTTAGAACTATAATGTCCCTGCACCTTTCCTCTGTCTCTAAATATGCTTTTTTCCCCATTCCTCTCCTTTCTGAAGATTCAGTTTTGTAGGCTGACTCTCAGGGTCTGATATCATTGACTATTGTGTATCACCTTACTGTATTTCTTTATATTCCATATATGAGAGAATCATTCTGTTGTCCTCCCTTTGACTCATTTGACTCAGCATGACACCCTCCAGCTCCATCCAAGTTGTAGTGAGCTGCAAGATTTAATCTTTCCTATAGCCAAATAGTATTTCTTTGAGTATATATACTACATTTTCTTTATTTACTCATACATTGTTGGGTGCTTGGGAAATTTGCAGATCTTAGTTATTGTAAATAACACTGCAGTGAACATAAGAGTACTAACATTTCTTTCAAATTAATGCTTTTGTAATCTGGCGGTTGATGCCAAAAAGAGGAATTATTGGATCATATGGATGCTCTTTAAATTTTTTGAGATATCTCGTACTGTTTTTCATAGAGGCTGGGCTAGATGATATTCCCAGACAACAGATAACAAGGATTCCTTGATTCCTTTTCTACCACATACTTGCTGGTTGTTTCTGTAAAAATATTTTTCCTGGTGTGAGCTTATCATTTTTTTTTTCTTCCTTTTTTTTTTTTTTTGTTTTTGTTTTTGGGTCACACCCGGCAGTGCTCAGGGGTTACTCCTGGCTCCATGCTCAGAAATTGCTCCTGGCAGGCACGGGGGACCATATGGGGCACCGGGATTCGAACCGACGACCTTCTGCATGAAAGGCAAACGCCCTACCTCCATGCTATCTCCCGGGCCCCGAGCTTATCATTTTGATTTTGTTTCCAGGATACTAAATAATGCTGAGTGCTTTTTTATTACATCTTTTATTATAGCACCAAAGATTTACTAAGACGTTCATAATATAGTTGTCTCTGGCACTAAATGCTCCAACACCAATCCCACCGTAATGTGACCTTCCCTCCACTACTCTTCTGTTTCCCAAATATTACCCCCAGCCTACCTTCTTAGCAGATACAATAAACTTACATAATATTGTTTATTACAACACATAGGCAAATGGAATTATAAAACTTAGATCATGTGGCTGGAGAGATATTACAGCAAGTCGGATGCTTGCCTAGCATGTAACTGACCCTAGTTTGATCTCCAGCATCCCATGTGGTCCCCTGAGTACTGCAGAGCCAGGAGTAACCTCTGAGCATTGCCAGGTGTGGCCTCAAAACAGAAATACTTAGCTCAGTAAAAGTCAATTTGTGATCATTGTTTTTTATCACACAATGATGTTACTGAAGTCATTGAGGATTTACTGGATTAATTGATACTAGCTGAACCTTCTATGTTCTTGACTCATTCACTGACCTTAGTTGTCTTCCATGCAACTTTCTCATTAGATTTCTGTGATCTTATTAGGCTGACAGTACTATGAAATGTAAAGGTGTCCAGGAGGTAGGTAGATGGACTAATTTGGCAGCATGGCAGCTTGATGAGGCTGGGTTGTGGAGGTGAGCCATTTCTATGTTGATGATGTGTGTGGCTACAAGCAGAAAGAGGAATCTGCCTGCTCCCATCCTAAGAAGGCTTCAGAGTTTTCAGCCTAGATCAGTTCTCCCTTGGAAGATTCATCTGCATCACATTATTTTCTAGTTAGTGGCAAAGTTTGTTCATTTCTCTGTAGACAAGATGGCAAGTATAGGTGGGGGCTACTGAGTGTTCTGGGGTGGAAAGGAGACCGCTGCAACCTCATTCCAAGACCATCCAAACATTTTATGCTAAATATTTTAATTTGCCTGTTGGATATCTGTGGTATCTTCTTTGGGGAAATGTCTGCTATCTTCTCTCACTGTTTTTGATGGGGTTGTTTGTTTTATTCGCTTAAGTTTTTTGTTTTATGTATCTTGAATATTAGACCTTTGCAATATGTGAATAAGTGAATTTTCTCTTATTGAGAAATCTTATTTTTTTCCATAGTTGTCATTTCTCTTAAAATGGAGAGATTTGGGGGCTGGAGCAGTGGCGCAGCAGTAAGGCATTTTCTTTGCATGTGGCTGACCTAGGATGGACAGCCGTTCGATCCCCTGTGTCCTATATGGTCCCTCAAGCCAGGAGCGATTTCTGAGTGCATAGCCAGGAGTAACCCCTGAGTGTCACCAGTTGTGGCCCCAAAACAAAAATAAATAAATTAAAAAAATGGAGAGTTTGTAAGTTTGATGTAGAACTTTTTGTTTATATTTTTTGTGTTTTTTTTAGCCTATGGTATCAGATCATTGAAGGTTCCTCTTAAAATCATTATCTTGAAGGTCCAACCCTATGTATTCCTTGATTTTTTTAAGAACTTTAAAAATTATTTAAGCATCATAATTTACAGAGGAAACATGCTAACAGTCATTCTTTGGGCTCATCACTCTTCTTCAAGCTATTTTTGCAAGCTGTTTCCAAGACATGCACAGAATTTGAAGACTAGGAGGAAAATTTGTTGGGATTTGAAGGATATGATTACCAAGCAGATGTAATACAAGTTATTTTCCACTTCTTTTTCCTAACACTGCTGCCATCCCAGCCCTTTAATGGATACTTGATCTGATGGGGGTTGATTATGAACGTTTTAAAAGGACACTAAGGAAGTAGCTCTATAGAAAAATGATCCAGTCTGGAAGCAGATCTGTTAGGGGGTCTTTTGAAAAGTATAATCTAAAGCTCTAACCAACACTTGAAAATTACTGTCTTGCTCAATGGTATTAGTTGTCTAAAATGAAGATTATTTTCTTCTGATACTGCCCTATTTTCTGATTGCTTCTCTCCCCCCACTCCCTTCTTATTCCCTCTTCTGTGCTAGTGGCTGGATCCAATGATCAATGGCTATAGCATTTCCGATCACCAACACTGTCCTAGGCATGGGAACAGAATCAGAGAAGGCAGCTTTGGTCAAATGGAAACAGAGAAAAGTGGACGGGAATGTTTTTTAAAAAGGAAGAAAAAGTTTTTAAAAAGAGCATGAATTAGATTTGTAAGAAAATTCTACTCCTCTCACATTGTAGTTTTATGACTTGCTTCTCATTTATTTATTAGAGCTGAAGCCATTTTTCTGATGGATTCAGTGCTGGATTCTTAGCTTTTATTTGAATTATGTGTCCTTACTCGGAAAAGAGAACAGCTTTGTGGGGTCGCAGGCTAAGTGGTCTATGCACATGTGTGTGTGTGTGTGTGTGGTGTGTGTGTGTGGTGTGTGTGTGTGTGGTGGGTGTGTGTGTGAGCTTCAGGCAGTGATCTAAAAGGTGTTTCCTACCCTTCCAACTTCCTGCCTGGCTTGTGCCAGTCATTTCTTTGTGTGGATACTGGAGGTGCAAAAGAGCTGATCTGCTCACTTCCATGCCCTGTTGAAAAGTCAGTTCCCTGCTTCAATTCCAAACACTGGGCAGACACTACAGCATCCAAGGATTTTGCCTCCATCTCTTTCCCTCCTTCACTGTGGGGATCCACTCTCAGCAGGCACCCTGCTTTTTGCCTGCCAGAACCTCCATTTTCCTCTGTGTACTCAGTTGCTCCTCACTTCTCTTCTTTTTGCCATCTCACCTGCAGCATCCTTTCTCCCTTCTTGCTGCCCCACGTCTCCCTGTCCTGCAGATTGAGGCTTACCCATTGTTGGCCACAGTGCTTAGCTGCTCTTCTATGATCACATCTACCATTGATTCATCTACCCCACTCCTAATATACTGTCCTGACATCCAGGTTATATTGGACTTACAGCATGAAGGGGAAGGAGTTCTTCTAATACAAAGGGATCAAAATGTCTAGATCACTCATGCTTCTATTACATTTCTGCTTTGGGGCATTCTAAGCTGCAGTGGGATTGTGTACACCACTGTTGCTAGTTCAACATGTCGATACAATAATGACTGTGTGTCTAAGGATCTTCCCTGAGATCTCCAGGCTCTGGAAGAAACTCGACATCCATCATTGTGGAAGCACTCAAAAACCTGCCACATGCATCCTCCCAATAAAAACTCAAACTGCCAAGCAATGACCGGCTTATACTTGACCATCCTGTTCCCAGACAGGTGCTGAACCCCCTCAGTGATGTCAGGGTGTTCTGAGTGAATGAATATAGCAGGTGCAAGAAGAGAGTCTGGGTGTGGCCCCCTTGTGAAAATATCCTCAATTTGGTCAGTCTCAGCCTTGCTCAGACTGACACAGTAAGAGAGGCAGTTGTGGATACAGGCTGCCCCTCTGACCTTCCTGCCTGACTTTCTCTCCCAGCATAGCACCTCAGCCCTTGGCACAGAGATCACCTACTCACATCTCTGGGCCCTCTGGGCCCCTCTGCCTCCTTAAGCTGTATAGCTTCCAGCACAGTGACTCTGACAGTATGTCCAGGGTCAGGCCGTTTGGAGAGGATTGCAAGTGAGTTGTCTATGGGCACACATGAGTTGGGCTGAGAATTAAAGATCTCAAAGAAGTGATGGTACAGGTAACTCAGTAAAGTATAAAAGTATAAGATCAGAAATAAGAAAACTTCAATCTTGAGCAGAATAAATGAAGAGTATGATAGAGGATATACAAAACTCAATAAAAGGTGGGGCCAGAGCAATAGTGGGTTGGGAACTTGCTTTGCACACATCCAACTTGAATTCTATCCTAGGGTTCCCATATGCACCTTGTGCATCTCTCCACCACTTCCACCTCAAGTACCACCAGGAATAATTCCTGAGTACAGAGTCAGGAATTATCCCTGAGCATCACTGGTTGTGATGTGGTCTAAAAACAAAACCAAACAAACAAAAAAGAAACAGGGAGGAAGGGACAGAGGAAGGGAGGGAGGGAGGGAGAGGAGGGAGGTGGAAATAAAGGAAGATTAGAAGATTATATATATTGGGGCCCAGGAGATAGCATGAGGTAAGGCGTTTGCCTTTCATGCAAAAGGTCATCGGTTCGAATCCCGGTGCCCCATATGGTTCCCTGTGCCTGCCAGGAGCAATTTCTGAGCATGGAGCCAGGAGTAACCCCTGAGCACTGCAGGGTGTGACCCCCCCCCAAAAAAAAAAGAAAAAAAAGATTATATATAGAAGGAAACAGAATAACATCATCTTAAGCTAAAAAAAAAAATCAGTGGACCTCAAGATACAGGAAACCTCTATAAAATAAGAGTTTGGCAGAACAATCTGAAAAATAACAAAACATCTTGCATGCCAGAGAATTATGAGATGAGATCAGGAAGAACTGGGCAGAGGAGCACAGGCAGAGGACTTCTGCAAGAAGATCCTTAGGGAGGTTTGCAAAGCTCTAGGGCTGAAATCTGAGCTTCATTGGGAAGCCAGGAGACTTGCCAAGAACCTCTGGGTGTGGGTAGATTCTGTCAGCATAAAAGCATTGTTCTTGGTCCCTGTTTGCTGAGATTGTGTAAAAGTATGGGATATGATAGGTTGCCCTAAAGCTGTGGGGCTATGTACCTGCATTTGCATATTTACCTAAAATCCCTTCCTTATCCTCAGTTCCTTCAGCCAGCTCCTAACACCCACATTTTCTTCCAGGATCTGCCTTTTTCCCCAGCATAAAAGTGTCCCCTCACTCAAGCATCTTGTCAGTTGACCAGGGGACTGAGCGACTCCCACATTCCCTCACCTCTTACCTGATCTGTGGTATGGGTCTCCTGATGAACTTTGAAGCTCTGCATTGGCTCCCTCCTGCTTCCAGGTCACTACAACATGCCTCCAGCTCTCCTTTCAGAACTTCTATTACTCAGCACATATCTAGTAGTTCTGTCTCTGCAAGCTGAAGGGGTACGAGTCAAGAAATCCATTGGAGGAGGTCTGCCTGTGGGAGGGCTTGCCTGCAGAACTGTTCTCACATCACAGGGGTGATGCCACACAGGGGCTGTGCTGAAGGACAACATACCAGAGGACAAACTTGGACTAAGCTTGGTAGAGGGGATGAGGGTAGGGGAGGAGACATTCCCAGGATTGCCTCTCACACATGGTCACTTATGGACTCTCAACCATCTCCTGCTCACTTCTAACACTTACCCATTGCTTGAGCGTGGTACTGGTCAGAAAACTCTGTCTCCGCCCACCAAGTTCTGACTGCTGAAACCTTATCTATGTTTCAAGGTGAGCCCAAAATCCATTTCTTTCCTTATTGGCAGCCATTTTCCCTCACTGGGTCTCAGCACTTAGTTTTTATATTCTGATGCTTTTGTTTCCCTTCATTATCCACTCCTGTAATTCCTGGAAGGGCTCCTTTGGCCTGGGCATCAAAGCTAATGAGCTCTTTTCTCAGAAAAAAGATAAAAAAAAAATAGAGTGCCGGATGGCTAGAATGTTGATAGTCATGGCTTGGTGTGGGTACAGTCTGATGGTCTCTGGGCTGACTGTGTTTCCATGATCCAGGACTTGCATTAAGGAAGACCCAGGGGGCACTAGAAGAATCTATTCAAAGACACCTTCTCTTCTCTCTTACATTATAGGGTTTGATGACCTTCAGGTGTGTGCAGATCCAGGCGTCCCCGAGAATGGCATTCGCACACCCAGTGCAGGGGTGTTCTTTGAAAGCTCGGTTACTCGATTTCATTGCCAGGATGGATTTAAACTGAGGGGATCGACCAAGAGACTGTGTATGAAACATCTCAATGGCAGCCTAGGCTGGATCCCGAATGAGAAGCCCATCTGTGTGCAAGAAGGTAAAGTGCTTACGCCCCTTCCCGCCCTGCCCTGTCTCAAGCTGTTCCAGAGTTCATGTAAGTGCGTAGCCATTGCCCAGGGCTACTCTCTTTGCTTCAGGGAGAAATTTCTATGATCAAGGCTGGAGCCAGTGATCTATTCAATTCAGCTCCAGAAGTAATTTTCTTCCATCTCTGTCTCAATTACAATCTACTTTATCACCATTTTTGTCAATGCAGGCAAACAACTCTGATCACGTTAGGACTATCTATTGTTGGTCTGCCCACTCAGCACTTATATCCATGAAACTCAATAAAAAGTGCGATAAATAGTGAGCACAAACTATATTTTGATATCTAAGATCTACTTTACTCAGGGGATCTAATCAGTTGCTCCATAATAGATCTGTGTTGGATATGATTTCTTTATGGAAAAAATAGTGCGGACGATGACAGATGGGCTAGGTAGACATTTATTTTTATCAGTCATCCTTATGTTTATTGGTCCTGACAAGATATTTGCCTTCTAGCAATTATCCCAAATATATTTGATTTAAATGATGTTATAGAGAAATGATTAATATATACATTTGTTTTTATTTTATGCAGATACATTTTGAGTTTAAAGGAATACACTGAGGTTAACTAATTGGAATGCCAAGTTGTTGATTATGCATCTCTCAGGATCAGCAAGACTAATGTGGAAATAGTCATGAATCAAGAATTAATTATATTCCCAAATTTTCATGAGGCATAGAACTTGTATTTCATAAGGCTTATTAGAAATGAGTTTTAGTTTCTCTTAATACCATTACAGATTTATTTTGGAATGAAGTTTTTATAAAGGCTGTATAAACAATTGTTCTGATTTAGTATGTATCTACTTTATGAAGTTCAGTGTCATTTCATAAGCATTTATATGGGGTCCTCTTTAGGGGAATTATAAAGGAGGGATACAGTGATATCTCATCCTGCTCTCTTTGCTTTTTATTTTCAAGATATTCTCAAAACCAAACTTATTGTAAAAAATTCAAGTTTACTAAATAAATTATTTTTCCCTCTTTCATATCTATAGCCCACACCAGGTGTGATTTTCAAAAGATTCTGTGAAGTTGATTTGCTTTGTGAATACAGGCTACCTTTCTAATACCTATTGCATAAGATTCTTCTGTGCTTCCATCCTAGAGAAGCTCAGGAAGGAACATCAGAGACAGAGAAAACCAATAGGCTTCCTGAGTATTGCCCAGCAAAACAAGGGCCTTTTGCCAGCCTGAATTTGAGCCACAACACCCTACACAGTCCTGAGTACTGCAAGGAATAATCTATGCACAAAGCCAGGAGTAATCCCTGCACATACCTTGAGTGTGGACTAACAAAACAAAAACAGAATAACATGCTATTTTGCCATTCCGAATGGAAAAAGTTTCAGTCCTTTTTAGGTCAACTTCTTTCTCATCCCATTCCTAATTACACAATATATATTACTTCCAAGAAAAGGAGTGGTGTCATGTGTAGCTCTCTGTATGCTTTAAAACTCTCAGCAGCCTCAAGTTTGCAGAAGAGGCACACACCATGTATATAGGTGGGTGTGTGGAAGGCTGGAACAGCAGTGACTTTGTCATGAAATCACTGTTTCCGAAGGATATCAGAAAGCTCTGCCTGCTAGTCCTGTGCTGTGTGCTCTAGCAATCATTTCAGAAAGGTTGGAAGGACCATTCTAAGGCTATTTCTTTTCCTGGTGGATAGCTTTTTGGCACTTCTTCAGCAGAGCTGTGTTAGAGTTTTGGTTGCCTGACAGTGGAAAAAGTTATCCTTGATAATGTCTTCTTTGTCCTGCGTAGATTTGCAGGATGTGCTTCAAAGTCTATACCATAGAGTTCATCAAGTTCTCACCGTGAAGAAGCTAGACCTTCCCTCTCACTTGTAAATGGCTTTTCTTCTCAAATCAGGATTTATGCCGGGCAGATCAGCATAGCTGTTGAATTCTTTTATTTCCCTTGTCAGGTAATCCATAAAAGGCTCATTTCTTGGTGGTGATTATAGCTTCACACTAGTAAATGATCCTAGTTTTATTAAAGTTTAAAAGTACTTTGAGATTCACAGTGTCATTGAACAGACAAAACTGCCCTAGGAGAGATGTATGACTCTCCTCATCATTGCCTGGTTAGGAAACTGAGGCTCAGAACGTCTCCCTGTCAGTCTGGGTGTCATAGCTGCAGAGTGAGCTATGGAAGCTTTGGAATTCAACAGCTCTGGAAGGTGAATTCAGGCAATGCTTTCTCCCCTCCTCAACTCTGTGGCACACACCCTACTCTCATCATTGGCAGTCATACATGGTGACAGGCAATAGCCTTAGTGATCTAAGGGACTGAGAGAAGCCACAAAATCTAAGCCCGTCAGTGGAGAGTTTTCTATGTGGCCTGCAAAGGAGCACAGAAGTAGCAAAAATCCTCTAGATTCAGTGGCAATTTAAGGACAGTTGTAGTTTGGTCTTGCCATTGTCCCCTAAGTTACCTTGAATCTGTTATGCAATTAACTAGCTCTGCTTATAGTTCAGATTTTGTTTATTTGTTTGTTTTTGCCACACTGTGATTTTTAGAGACAGATACTCCTGTCTCAGTGCTCACAAATCACTCCTAATGGTGTTCTGGAAACCATATGGGATATGGGAATCAAACCTGGGTCAACTGCATGCAAAGCAAGTATCCTACGCACTATACTATCTCTCTGGCCCCATGTAGTGCAGATTTAGAAGAGAACAAGTTCCCATGCTTGAAAATACCTTCTGATTATGCTGGGTTAAGACACTTGTCTTTTTTGCTGTTGTCAGTTTGATTTTCCAGGACCTTACATGGTTCTCCAGTTACTGCCAGGAATGACTCTTGGTACAGAACCAGAAATAAGCTCTGAGAACTTGGTGTGTCCCCAAACAAACACCTAATAGATAAATAAAAATAAATTGCGAAGTCCAAGAATTTGGGCCTTAGAACTGCTGTTACCAGCCATGACTGAACCGCTTGACACAAGAGCCAGAGGTGCAGAGATGGCGTCTCCCCTGCAAGATTGTGCTACATGTGCCTGTGTGATACAGAGAAAGTTTATGGTCCAGGCAGCTAGGTGGGAGTAAAGAGACCTTGGAGTCAGCCTCAGACCGATGGGATTCCTATGGACATAGGGTTGGTGTCACAGAAAGGCCAACGTGACAGCCAATGTGGTTCTTTCCAAACCACTTACTGAGGTCCACTGGAGTCTTTCCCTGGGCACTCTGTTTCTCCATGTCAGATCAGAAAAGGATGATCAGAAAAGGCAGATGGTGCATGAAGTGGGGTCAGGTCAGCACCCTGACTCCTACACTGGTGCCCTTTCCTCTAGATGGGCAGACTGTCCTGGGGACCCTTCAGAAAGAACAGTACCTGGAACTTTCACCAACAGATTGTATTTCAGTTGTCTCTGACAGTGGGAGCTCATGTGAAGGGGCTTCTAAAGGCTCCCAAGTCATTTTATCTCTAAGCCTTGGACTCTTGGTCCAAGAGACCTTTGCTCTCTGTTATCTTTTTTTTTTTTTTTTTTTTTGGCTTTTGGGCCACACCCAGTGACGCTCAGGGGTTACTCCTGGCTATGTGCTCAGAAGTCGCTCCTGGCCTGGGGGACCATATGGGGCACGGGGGATCGAACCGCGGTCCGTTCAAGGCTAGCGCGGTAAGGCAGGCACCTTAGTTCCAGCGCCACCGCCCGGCCCCAAAGGGATTTTTTTTTTTTGTGCTCTCTGTTATCTTTTAAAATATATTTTTTACTTGAATTTACTTTTAATTAATTTATTTATTGGGGCTTCACAAGTAGTGTTCATGAGGCCTTATGACTGTACTGGTAAGTTTTGCCAATCAGGCTGAGGATTCAATACATTGGCCTAGGGTGTGAGTGCCAGGGCATCCTGGCAGTGTTGAGCACCTCCAGGGCTGCACTTGGTGATGCTCTAGAGACCTTGTGATGATGAAGATTGAACCAGGGTCATCTTCATGCAAGGCATATGCCTTAACCCTTGTACTACCTCTCCAACCCTGTCCTTTTTGGTCTGTTATTCTCTCATTATCTCCTTATCTGGTTGTGTCTAAAGGTTGTGGAGAATCTGGGATAGAGAAATGCTGGGTTTCTGTACTTATCCCTTCTTTGCCTCACTTCCTCATAGAATACAGAGGGAAATACATTCATTCATTCAGCGAGCATTATTTTTAGGTTCTTACTAAAATATTTTGACTCCCAGGGACCTGACAAAGATTGCTCTGAAAGATGAATAATTTGATGTCAAGAAGGTTCTTTGAGATTCCTGGGGAGAAGGTGCCATGTGAGCTTAAGTATTATTATTACACTATAAATTTTTAATTAAAAGATTCAACTCACAGTATTGCTGGCAGTCAAGATGGCAGAAAACTCTTTGATTCCTGGAAGCGGGAGTGTAGGAAGTTTTCAGAAATAGGGTAATAGCACTCCCTCCTCAGTCACTCAGTCAAGCTGAGTTTGTCTTCCAATTCCTGGGGCTTCAGTGAAGCCAGTGGCAGCTTTCAGAAAGGTGCATTAAGAATCCTTTGTTTAGGGGCCCGGGAGATAGCATGGAGGTAAGGCGTTTGACTTTCATGCAAAAGGTCATCG
>PVKC010018596.1:0-19349 GCA_004027635.1 Crocidura indochinensis
TTGTGTGTGTGTGTGTGTGTGTGTGTGTGTGTGTTTTTTGGGTCACACCCGGCAGTGCTCAGGGGTTACTCCTGGCTTCATGCTCAGAAATTTCTCCTGGCAGGCATGGGGGACCATATGGGGCACCGGGATTCGAACCGATAACCTTTCACATTAAAGGCAAATGCCTTACCTCCATGCTATCTCCAGGGCCCCTGTTTGAAGTTTTTTAATTTCTACTATTATATCTTTTTTGAGTCTTATGACTGTCAATTCTAACGTTTTGAACATCCTTAATATTTAATCTCTAAACTATGATCAGAAAGCCTATGTTTGTGGCTGGTGTTGGTTGGGCCTTCAGTCACAGGCACAGTGGTGTTCTGTGTAGTTTTTCCATTGTGAAATTTATTGTATAGAACTTTTATTATGTGTCAGGGTGTAGATCCTTGATTGAAGAAATATGCAGTGATGAAGCAAAGTAGAGCAGCTGTGCTTTTGCTGGTCTCACGCACCTCAGCTGGATCAAACTAGAACTTTTATTCACAATTTACATTAATTTTATATCCAAAAATGAGTGATTATTAATTTCAAAATAAAAGCTAAATGGATGTGGAGATTATTTTCATTACAATGAATCACCATTTAAGAATGTCTTTAAATGCCTCTTCCTCAGTCCTAGAATACTGATGGCCATTTAGTGCTTATGGGGAAGTTGGAAACCTAGGGCTTGCTCTTCTAGATCTTTTCCTTCCTTGCTTGTTAGGCTCCAAGTGCAGTTGTTCCTCCCTGGGGAAATGGGTGTGCAACTGAGGTCACTGTAGGAAATAAACCAGGCCAGGCTTAAGAGAGTGAAACATACATGATTGGGAGCTTTCTGCCTCATTGAATGAGTCAGAGAGAGAGCTATTAATATTTTATATAGGTCATTCATAAATGTTAAGAGCTTATAAATCTGGAGTTATCATTAATAGCATCATTTATTCTTATATCTAAAGAGAATCTGTTCAAAAAAGATATATTTTCTTATACTAATGATCTTACGTATCTTTCTAGAATGTCTCCTTATAGTTCCTAATTAAATTAATATATATTGTCATTTCTTTGTTACATTCAATATTTTTTCTTACTTACTTTTTAAGCTATTATTGACTAACTTTTCCCAATGAATTTTTATCCCTAGTTCTTTTCTGAATTTGTTATTGTATTTTTTTTGTGGGGTTAGTATTGTCTGTTTGGACAAGACAGTGTTAGAGTTGGTATTTTGTCCTCTGATCAGGTGGCACCTTGTGTCTATTTGGCTCATTTTTTGGGGAGAAATCAGTTGCAGTTGATGACCATTTGTTATTATATCCATTCACTAAGAACTGTAAAATGATTGTACAATATTTTATCATTGATTCAATTATTTTTTATTTTATAATATCTTTACCTTAGTAACATGATTACAAACATGTTTGTAGTTGGGTTTCAATCAATGAAAAAACAATACTCCTTCAACAGTGCAGCCTTCCTACCACCAATGCCCCCCATTTTCACCTCCCTACTCCCTGCCTATATTCAGGCAGGCATTCTATTTCTCTCACTACCATTGGCATAATAGTTCTTAGTGTAGTTATTTCTTTAACTGTACTCACCACTCTTTGTGGTAGGCTTCATATCGTGAGTGTTCCTTTTAGCCCTCATCTCTACTGCCTCTGGATATTATTTACAATACGTTTTTTTTTATTTTAGGGTTTCACCTTATGTTTACTGCTAAGTATGCCCCAAAACAAGAAAAAAAGAGAACATCTACGTGTGTGTATATATATTTTTACTAGCGTGTTGCTGTTTATCTTTTATCTTTTAATGAATGTATTATATCCAGTCTGTGATAAAATATTTAAAATTTTAGCATTAATTACAATAAATATAAAATATAGTTATTACATTGAATATTTTGTGGTAATCTCATAAAGTATTTCTTATCAATCATTAAAAGGCAAATACTGTTGTCTACTTTATTTAATTACCTCTGTGCAAATTATTTGTACAGAATGGATTAATTAGAAATGTTAGGCCAGTAAATGAAAATATGAGGGAATGACATCTTGGATATTTTGAAAGCTTTTAAATGAAAGGAGTACAGGAATAAAATTAATTCTGCATGAAATTAAAATTATTTGCATGAATTTATATGTTATGGCCAGAAATGAATATATATAGAATATAATTATGATTATTAATAGTAACTATAATCTTGTTTTTTAATTATTTGACATATCATGCTTTACATTTTTATATTAGGAACCTAGAGAAATCCTGACACATTTTCTTACATAGTTCAGAAGTATTTTCTCATTAATATTTAAAAATGGTATAATTCAAACTCTAGAATAAAAATGAATTGCAAATGCTTTATTTTAGAGAACTTTTAGTTTATACATGTATACAAATATTGCTTATAGTGAAATGAATTCAATTAAATTATAGTTGAATTTAAAATTACATTAGTAAAATATGATATTAGGGTGAAAAAATTTGACAATAGTGAAAATAGACACTAAGAATAACAGAAGCAGCTTACCTTATGCTCATTTTATCCTCTTCTGAATGATTCCATTTTATGTTTATATGGCTTTTGTATGTTTCCCAGATACATTTTGAGTTTTTTATACCATCTTAGTCAAAGCCTACACAGTTTCTAAATTTCATTATTTCCTTACTCTTACCATCCTCGATAACACCCAGATTGTTTTTTTCTTTTGCTGTTGCTGTTGTTGTTGTTGTTGTTTTGTTTTGGGGCCACACCCATTGACGCTCAGTGGTTACTCCTGGCTATGCGTTCAGAAATCCTTCCTGGATTGGGAGCCATATGGGATGGGATGGGCAAGGCAGACATCTTATATCTAGTTCCATCGCTCTGGCACCAATAACACCCAGATTGATATGCAGGATTAATGTAATCTCTTAGACAAATTATTAACCCATTTTGAGATAATAAAAGAGGCTAGAAATGTTGGATCCCACAAGTCATACATTTAGCCTAGAATAAAAGACCTGTATTCAAACTCAGGATGTCCATTCAGATTTTCTTGCTTTATATTCATATCTCAGGTTTGGTGATGGCTATACAGTTCGAGTTTGGCTCAATAAAGATACAGATCAATATCACAATGTTTCTGACTTCTTGAAGCTTCATTTTCCAGAAATTCAGTTTAAGGTAAGTTAATATTTTAAACTACTTTGAAAGCAATAAAAGAATATTTCTCTCTAATTATTCCATTTATTTTGCCACACAAACAGTGCTCAGAGTTATTCATGACTCTGTATTCAGGAATTACTCTTGATGTTGTTTCGAAAACCCTATGAATCAATGAAAACCATCATGAATCAATCCTGGATTGGCCACTTTTGAGACAGGAGCATGTGCACTGAACTATAGCTCCAGGCTCTCATATTACCCACTTTTAAGCATGATGCTATATTTTGTGATTTTGTTAATAGATTCAATGTTTAAATAGTCACAATATCCTACCCAGCACAAAAGTGTCTGCACCCCTTACTCAAGTCTCAAAGACACTTATCATCTCCACCTGTGCAGTTAAGCTCAATTCCATAGACCAATTCTAAGGTTATAATCCCTTTAGAAATTTTATATTATTTATTATGTAATTATATCTCACATATAGAAGACATTATTCTGTATCTGTCACTTTTTTTCTGACTTTACTTAGCATATTTAGTTGTAGGACTATCAATCATTCATGGGATTGCACAATTCAATTTTTAGAGGTAAGTAGTGTTCCACTGTGTATAAATATCACGACTTCTCTATCTGCTTTGATGTACTTCAATTATTTTTAGATTTTTGTATTGTGGATGGTGCTGCAATAAGCATAGAGTGTCAATATCTCTTTGAATATAAATTCTTTTGGGGTAGGTGCCCAAAATTGAAATTACTGCATCATGTGAAAACTCAATACTTAACTTTTAGAGAAGACTCTATATTGGTCCTGGAGGAACAATTGCCAAATAGTGAATGCATCAACATTGCCAAGTAGTATATGAGGTTTCCTTTTGCTTCCTTCTTGGCATCACTGATGTTTTTCCTATTTTTTGATGTGTGCCAATAGCATTAGTGTAAGAGAATATGTTCAATAATCAATATATCAATATAATCAATATTTTGATTCACTATTGTTGTTAGCTCTTCATCTTTTTTTGTTTTGTTTTGGGGCCACACTCATTTGATGCTCAGGGGTTACTCCTGGCTATGCGCTCAGAAATTTCTCCTGATTTAGGGGGACCATATGGGACAATGGGGGATCGAACTGCGGTCTGTCCTAGATTAGCGTTTGCACCACTGCTCTGGCTCCAACTGTCCAGCTTCTTAATTTGAAGTGTTTCTTTAGGGATGACAGCATCAACAAATGAACTTGTCCAGGAATTCAATGAGGTAAAGGAGCCTACACTTACTCAAAAAAAAAAAAGCCTGATAATACCAGTCCCAAAACCTGAGTACCTGAAGTGTGATCAGATTGGTGTCCCTGAAGAGAATCGAGAATCATAGAAGGTCACAGATGAGGCAGGGATATTGAGTGATTCTGGGTGATGGAAGCAGCAATTGTGGGTTCAACAGGGTCAGGGTTTGGCCTACCCTTTCCTCCCAAAGATGGCCAGATTTCTTCTTCATGAGTCAATGAAATCATAAATTTTCATAACTTGGTTTATGTCTCATTTGATAAAAGAATGAGTCAATGGAGCTGGCCCAGTTTCAACATGGCAACTGCATTTTCTTATTTTTTGAAGTAGTATTTTGTAGTTTTCTTTGTCTAGAAATTCCACCTCTTTAACTTGATTCTGATGTACTTGGTGTTTTGTGGCACAGTTTAGAATGATATTGTGTTTATGTCTCTTTCTTATCTTTCATAATTTGTTTATAGAAAATCCATTTACCTTTTCATATTAATTTTGTAGCTTTCCACTTTACTATATATATTTATTGTTTATAAAAGCATTTATGTGGCGTCTTTATTGTTTTCTCAGTATAGTATTATATCATTCACAAACAATGAGAGTTTGAGTTCTTCCCTTCCGATATAGATGCCCATGATATATTCTTTTGCTTAATTTTTATGAAAAATACATCACGTAATATTTGAGTAGAAGTGGCAAAAGTGGGCAGACTTGTCTTGAGCCAGATTTTAGGCTTCTTCCATTGAGTATAATATTTGCTATGGGCTTATGAAAAATGGTTTTGGCTATATTGGGGAAATTTCCTTCATTCCTACCTTCTGATAGTTTTTTTTTAACATTAATGGATGCTGGGGGCCCGGGAGATAGCATGGAGGTAAGGCATTTGCCTTTCATGCAAAAGGTCAACAGTTCGAATCCCGGTGCCCCATATGGTCCCCCGTGCCTGCCAGGAGCAATTTCTGAGCATGGAGCCAGGAGTAACACCTGAGCACTGCCGGGTGTGACCCAAAAACCAAACCAAACAAAACAAAACAAAAAAAAACAACCCCAAAAAGCCCCCCAAAAAACATTAATGGATGCTGGAACTTGCAAAGAACTTTTTCTGCATCTATTAGTATGATCATATGATTTTGCTTCTTTATTTTATTAATAGCTGTATATGTTGATTAACTTACATATGTTAAGCCATCCTAGTATGCCTGGTATAAATCCTCTTACTCATTGTGTATGACTTTTATGTACTGTTGGATTGTATTTATAGTATTTTATTGAGGAGTCTTGCATTGTTATCTATCAAGGTTATTGGCCTGTTATTATTACTGTATTTTGTGATGATTCTGCTTTTGATGACAGTATGTTGTTAGTGGGAGTGTTTCTGTTACTTGATTATCCCGGGTAAACTTGAAAGGGATTGGCAATAGTTCTTTTTTGAAGGACCATGATAATTCACTAATTAATTCATTTGGGACTGAGCTTCTGTTTTGGGGAGGCCTTTTGATTAACACTTCAGTTTTCTTGATACTGATTGATACACTCAGGAATTCCAGATGATCTTGATTCAATCTTGGGAGATTAGAGTAATAAAATATATTAATTTGTTCTATGTTCTTTCATTTTGTGGAATAAAGATCTCAAAGTAAACTCTGATTATCCTTTGAGTTTTTGTGGTGTCTGTTGTGACATTCCCCCATTTCATTTTTAATTCTGTTTATTAGGGCTCTTTCTTTTTTAGTTTTATTTAATTTTTCAAAGATCCAACTTTTGTTTTTAGTTGATATTTCTGGTTCATTTTTTTTTAGATTTCAAGTTCATTAATTTCTTCTCTAAGTTTTAGTATTTCTTCTCCCCTGAGTGCTTCCGATCATTTTGTTGATCATTTTTCTTTATTTAAGTTGTACCATTAATTTTTTATGTAGGTTTTCCTTACTTCCTGTTTGCAGAGCTATACATTTCCTCTTAATACTGCTTTTGCTGGGGGCTGAAGTTGTAGTACAGTGATAATGCATTTGCCTTGTATGAGGATGACCAAGGACAGATGCAGGTTCGATCCCCAGCATCCCATATGGTCTCCCAAGCCAGGAGCGATTTCTGAGTGCAGAGTCAGCAGAGTCATCGGGTGTGGCTCAACAATAAAATAATGCGTTGGCTTTGCCCTATAAATTATGTTACTTTATATTCTCATTATTGTTTTTTTCCATGAATCTTTTGACTTCTCAGACCTACTGGTTGTTCAGCAATCAGCTGCTTTGTTTCCAAGTGTTATTTCTCTGCTTCTGTTTGTAATTTGCTTCTATTTTCAATGCTTCAAGAGCTGAGAAGATAGTTGGTACAATTTCTATATTCTTGGTTTTTAATGTAGCTATATTTTGTAGGCAAGCATGTGCTCTACCTCGAATTATAGTCTACGTACACTGGAGAGAATGTGCAATCAATATGAATGGAATAAAAAATCCTATATATCTACTATTCTCTTTCAATTTTTTCTTCAGTTAATATATTCTTACTGAGTTTTGGCCTTGCTGATCTATCAAAAAGTCACAGAACAGTCTTGAAGTCTCCAACTATTATTGTGTTTCTTTTGATGTATTTCTTTAAGTCTATTATTAGCTATAATAATATATAATAATAATAATATAATATAAGCTTTAAGTCTATTATTATTATTTTCCTGGACCTTAAAAAGTGATTTATGTTTTAGAGTTTTATTTCTCATTATGTACATATTCCTTGATATTCCTTGATTATTGAGGAGTGACTCTCTCTGAGTCTTATAACATTTTTAAACCTGAGGTCTATATTGTCTGGTATTTGCATGGCTACTCATACTTTTTGAAGAAAGTTGTCTGAAGGATTGTCTTCCAAACTTTGGTGTTGCTTAGGGTACTATATGGAGTGACAAAAATCAAGCATGGGTTGACTTTATGTTAGGAAAACTTTTTTCCTCATATCAACTCTGACTCTATCCATGTTTGCTCTTTTTCTCCTTGAGATGATGTTATTTATTTATTTTTTGGTTTTTGGTTTGGGACCACACCCTGTGACACTCGGAGGTTACTCTGGCTATGTGCTCAGAAATCTTTCCTGGCTTGGAGAACCATATGAGAAGCAGGGATCAAACCCAGGTCCACCCTGGGTCAGCAGCATGCAAGGCAAACACCCTACAACTCTGCTATCACTATGACCCCATCTTTGAGAAATTTCTATAGTTTATCATCTTGTTGATTCTTCCAAAGAACCAATTATGGTGTTTCCATTGTTCCTATATCTTTAGTCTTATTTATTTTCAGTAACCTTTTGATGTTTTTTCTGATCCTCTCTGACTCATTGGTTGTTTTTTAGTAAATTGTTTAATTTACACGTGTTGGAAAATTTTATTTACAGTTAATGTAGAATAAAAATATAAATATATAAAAGTAAAGTAAGTAAAGGTCCATGTATTGGGTGAATCCTTCCCTGACCCTTTTACCTAAGTTTTCTTTTGAGATATTAACCCCACCTGGATGATCAGAACCACCCATACCTGGGATGGTGGGGCTCTTTTAAATAAAAAAAAAAGTCTGGCTGAGGGGAAGTCAGGAAGAAGCAGAAAAGAACAAGAAAACAGACATGGCTTTGGAGCACAGGTCATGGAGAATTCTGCAAAGAAAGCAGATGGCAGAGACTCATGGCAGGAAAGCCTTGTGGTATAAAAGCAAGTTGTGTCTGATGAAACTTTGACTGCTTGTGAATTATTTCTCCGCCATTACCCTGCAACTTCTGACCTATACATCTGAAGGGTTAGGAACATGGTGCCTTGGTGGTCTCACCGAACATGAACACGTGGATTTTATACTTATTATTTATATTTATTTTAATTCAACAGATTAATTCCTATTTCTAATTAATTTCCATTTTTCAAAGCCATGTCATCTGAGAGGACAGTTGAAATGACTTCTATTTTTCTAATTTTATGAGTAATATTTTGATCTACCATTATAATCTTTGATAATGTCTTAAGTGCATTTGATAAAAATGAGTATTTAACTTTTGGAGGAGTAGACCCCTGTCTGTGAATTTGTCTGCTAGGTTCATGTTCTCTTTATCTCTTTGTTGAGTTTTTGCAAAGATTATTTATCCAGAAATGAAAGAAAGTATTAAATTTCCTATAATTATTAATAACTGTCAATGCCTCTTTATGTTTTTTGGCAGCTGTTTCAAATACTGAGTTTAAATGACTGTGAGTCCTTGGAAGGATATAAATTTATAAGTATAAATACATTTTTACTTATCTATTGATCATGAATAAAGAAACATTCTTTTTCCATCATTTTTAACTTGAAGTCTATATTGTTTAATATAAGTATGGCTACTCTAACTTTGGTATTTTTATATAGCATGTCTTGAAATTTTTTCTCTTTTGATTCCTTCTGGCTTGCGTCCTTTGAGCATCTTAATTCTGGTTGACTTTATGTGTTCCTAAACTTTGAAATGTTTTGCTTTTATGATTTCATAGATTTCTGGTTATTCATTAAATTCTCCTTCCTATTCCTCAAGGATTAAAATGATTCTTATATCCTCCCACTTGAACTCATTCTCTAATTCTCTCTGATGTTGTGTTAATTTATTTTTGATCTTACTTCCATCTTCTGTTGGTTTATCAGTTTTATGCATCCCATCTCAGAGCTTATCACTCTTCACCCAGCAGTGATAACTCTGTTTTTGATGCTTTCCATGTATTTTATAGCTAACATATCTTACTTTTCATTTCTCTTACTTATGACTATAGTTCTTATTACTTTTCTTATGCTTTCTTTTAAGTATATCATTGTTTCTTTGGGGTCATCTACATTACCATGTCCCTAAAGTCATTATCTAAGAGGCTATAGATCAGATTAGTACTGATAAAGTCTTCTGGGTCATTATCTTCATTTCTTGCACTTGGTAGACTTTACATATCATTATCTTCACTATGTGTCTACTATTTTCTATATTTAATTTTATAGTGTACTCTCCTAAGATTATACTTTGTAATTACATTCTAGAGGCATTGGGGGACTGTTCAAATATTGTAGACTTCCATGTGATTATTGGTTTCTTTAGTGTCAGGTTAAAAGAGTAGATGTTACACATGGTCATATACTGTGATTCAGTATTTAGATAGTAAAGGGTAAAACAAGGCTTCATTTATTCCACTTCGGATTTCTTGGCAGCATTGATAAGATAACTTGGAAACAGAATTAAAGGAAGCAACCTTTATACATGACTCTTCTATATGGAACGTTAAGTTTGACTGGGACTTCCAGTGGGATCCAGACATCCTTACTGGACTCTAGACTGCTTCTACTAGGTACAGCTATGAACTTCTTAAGCATTTCCTCGTCCATAAGCATTTCCTTTTCCAAATTATTCTTTCAAATTTGAATGATAAGTACCTAGGGAGAGTATTCTTGATTATATTCTTTTTTTTTTAGTTTATTCAGGTATGCTTGCAATTTACTTTAATTGAACTCACTTTTTTTACTTATTTGACTATATTTAACTATTTTCTTCTTACATATAGGCTCCCATTTAATAATACTGTTAGTCATATGTGAGTTATTTTGTGTCTCTGAATTTATCTTATTTATTTCATTACTCTCTGTCTTGGTTTTTGTCATTTTGGTAACAAAGACTTGCAATTTTTCTATTTGGAATGATTTTGGCTAGACCCATTGATCTGGGGCCCGGGAGATAGCATGGAGGTAAGGCGTTTGCCTTTCATGCAAAAGGTCATCGGTTCGAATCCCGGTGCCCCATATGGTACCCCATGCCTGCCAGGAGCAATTTCTGAGCATGGAGCCAGGAGTAACCCCTGAGCACTGCCGGGTGAGACCCAAAAAAAAAAGAACCCATTGAACTTCTCAAATTCAGGGTCAAGCAACCCCTGGGAAATCAGTTCTTATTTCTTTGACAAGTAGTTCCTTATTGTTCTTAATATTCTATTTATTTGTAGCTCCTTTAATTTGTTTTTATTTAATACCATAATAATATGTTTTTAATTTTTTAAGACTTTTTCACTTTTTGGTATTTATTTATTTATTTATTTATTTTTGGTCTTTTCGGTCTTTAGAATGGTTTCATACAACGTCTTTTTGCGATAATTGACCTGTTCCTCAGCTTCTCTTATTCTAATTCTGAGGATTTCTTCTACTGGTTTGTCTATTTCATTTACATTTTCTTCAATTCTATCACTTCTGATTGTAGTTTTCTCCTTTCCTTCTCATATTTTTCTCATGCTTTTTTCACTTCCTGTACACACATTTCCTTACACATGTTAGGTTTCTCATTGAAATAATTCTAATGTCATTGACTTTAGTTAAAGAGCTGGCTAGTCCTAGTAGAACGGTTCAGATTATAACCTTTATTCATTAAGCATGATGAACTTTATGCTTTTTTATATCTTCTGAGTTCTGAGAGCTATATAGATAAAGTCCTGGTTTTGTAGTACACGGTCATTTTTTTCAGTCTTTTGATTTGATACAATGGCTCTCAAAGGTCACAGTCATTTTATAATTTTGCTCTCAGTAATATTCCCTATCCTGATATAATGCTATGAGAAAAATAATTTACTTGTTTTCCAGGACCTAGTGTTAAGGGATAAAGTCCTTGCCAGTATATCTCTTAGAATTTTTGACCCTAAGTTCTTTTATAGGCTTCATAGTTTCCTCCTTTATTTCTGGATGTCTATTAGGTATAAAACCAATTTTCAATCAAGTAATTGTGAGGATGGAGACTTGAAAGGCTGTGGGAATGTCTGGAATTTATAGACATCAATATATTCTCCTTTTCTTAATAACATGGGCATCCAGTGTTTACCAGTGGGGGCAGCAGTACTTTCTTTCCATTTACTCACCTCTCTCACATCTTAGTATTTCCAAAGGTAGGAAAATTAATAAAACATTATTATTATTCATTTGGTTTGGGGGCCACACACATGACTTTGGACTTTCTACTAGTTTTGCACTGACAGTGTTCAAGAGTTTATATAGGGTTCCAACATGTACTTGGGTTAGCCAAATGTAAAGCAGATGATTACCAACTATCTCTCTAGCTTCCCACAATTTTCAGCTAAATAAGGTATTTGAGGGGCATTCACTAGAATATTATGCCTTTTTTTCACCCAGCAGGGCCTATCACAGAAATTTTTTTACAATTTTTATTTCATTGAATTTACACATGGTCTGATACACAACACATATTTACTATTTTGTCCCCACATTAAAATTCCATGTATTTAGAAATATAAATAAAAATAGTGGGAATGATATCTGTATATACAAATAAAAAAATGAAGCTCAGAGTATCATCAAGTCTTCTTCATTTTTTTTTTTGTTGTTGTTTTGTTTTTGGGTCACACCCAACGACATTCAGGGATTACTCCTGGCTCAGCACTCAGAAATCACTCCTGGCAGGCACAGGGACCATATAAAATGCTGGGATTCGAATTACTGTCCATCCTTAATTGACTGCTTGCAAGGCAAACGCTCTACTGCTGTGCTGTCTCTCCAGCACAAGTCTTCTTCATTTAACAGTAAAAACATCTGGGACCTAAATCAAGAACAAGTTTGAAGCTGAGGAGTCTTTCCTAATTTACTATTATTCCATATTAACTTTTATGAATGTTATCTAACTATAGGTGTCACTTTGCCTGTTCAGTTTTTCTTCCTTGTTTTTGTTGAAGAAGAGATCACATAGGGAATAACATTTCACATAGGGAATGATTCCTGTCGTGTATCTCACAGTGTTTAGTTCCTTTAAATGTTGTTAATGTAAAGTCAAAACGATTCATTGGCAGCTCACAAAACAAATCCTATCTGATATTAAAACATGTATTTAAAATAATTTCTTTTGCAATAAAATATATTCCGATAATTTATTCTTAATCGTTGTTAATCATGTGATACATATTTTTGTTTTCATTTCTAGGGGCAACGCCTTCATTTATTGGAATATCATGTGCCCAAACGATGGGTGTGCTTAGCCGATCTTTTCACAGTTCTCGAGAGCAATAAGGCCATCTTGAATATCAAATATTACTCAATTAATCAAACCACTTTGGATCAGGTATGCTGTTTAAAAGGATCATTATATTGCACTTAGTTTACCTTGGTGGCCTGACTGACATAACTAATTTAAATACAGCCATATTAGTTCTTAAGGTAATCATTTGTTTAATTAGGCCTTTTTATTTTTAATAAATTTGAACAATTATGTTGAGTCTTACAATTTGTTTATTGACTATTCTCCACTAAAAGGATCTTTTGTTATTGATTTTGATCCAATGTCTTTATTGTGTTTTACCCTTACTTCCATGCTTTACCTTCCAAATTATAGTCTCACTGTGACACGTTTTTAGTTTTAATACTTAACAATTGTTGTGACACTGATGAAAAGAATGTAAAATCAATTTAAAAATCTATTCTAGGGGCTGGAACAATAGCATAGTGGTAGTGTTTGTCTTGCATACAGCTGACCTAGGATGAACCTGGCTGGGCTTGCTCCCTGGCATCCTGTATGGACCCCCAAGTCAGAAGTGATTTCTGAGCACATAGCCAGGAGTAATTCCTGAGTGTCACCACATGTAATCCAAAAACTAAAAACAAAACAAAACCAACTTTTTTGACTAATATTCTTATATAGGAAAGTTCTTAATAGTAAATATTAAGATTTCTCCCCAAAGGAAAAAAGTACTATTTTTTTCTTTTTTATATACAAGACATACCAAATCAACTTATTATAGTAATTACAAAACAAACAAAACAAAAAACAAGAGGCAAGAGCGATAGCACTGCGGTGCATGTGGCTAATCTAGGATAGACCTCAAATCCATCCCCAGCATCCCAAATGATCCTTGATCCAGGAGCAATTTCTGAGCACATAGCTAGGCATAACCCCTGAGCATCACTGGGCATGTCCCAAAGACTGAAAAAAAAATGGTCTAAAACAATGGTTAAAGCATGTAGCATTTTTAGGTTATTGAATAATGAACCAGAAATGCTTAGCATTCCCAGTTTTATGATCACAGTTTTCACCACAGTTTTATGACGTTTTAGTTGAGAATTTGTTGGGTTTGGGCATTTATGAAAAGTAGGATATTCCGGGGCCTGGGAGATAGCATGGAGGTAAGGCGTTTGCCTTTCATGCTAAAGGTCATCGGTTCGAATCCCGGTGCCCCATATGGTCCCCCGTGCCTGCCAGGAGCAATTTCTGAGCGTGGAGCCAGGAGTAACCCCTGAGCACTGCCGGGTGTGACCCAAAAACCAAAAAAACAAACAAAAAAAAAAAAGTAGAATATTCCTACTCCCTATAAGAATTTAGAGTATAGCTAGAGAGATATAGAGAATGGGCTGGATTTCTGGCACCATTTATTGTCCCCTGAGCCCCTTAGGAGTGATGACTGAGTGCAGAGATATTGCTATTATATTTATTTTTTTATTTCAGGTATTTATTAATTTTGCCACTGAGCAGCGGCAAAGTACACCTTCTACTTTCCACGTATCTCCTGATAATGATCAACCACGGCCCTTGCAGTAAAGAAGATATTAAGAGAATAAAACTTATTTTGTATTAAATAACACTTAGATATTAAACACTTAGAAGTTGAATATTCTCTCTCAGCAGCAAAATTGTTCTACTTGGTTAACTTGAAATACTTGTAAACTAATATTCAACAGTGGGGCTGGAGAAATAGTACAATGGGTATGGCATTTAGCTGGCATATAGCCACCCCAGGTTTGATTCTTGACATCCTCTGGGGTCCCCTGTGCACCACCAAGATTAAACCTTGGGTATGGAGTCAGAAATAAGCTTTGAATTCATCTATTTTGCGCCCCCAGACAATAAAACATCTAATAGTTATTGATAGTAATTTTCGTATAAACTTTTAGATTTAGGCTCGTATATGTAATATGGGTTTAAATAAATCTTCCAGAAATCTGATGCACATTTCAGTTTTAATAACACTGACTTAAGAAAATATTCAATTGCCCTCTAATTATGTAAGAAAAATTAATACAATGTATAGAAACTAAATATTCATTTTTTAATTTCAATTTTCTAAAAGTTGTTTTATTTCACAATTACTGTTTCAATTGCATTTTAGATATTCAACCTAGAAGCAAACTCTAAAAGACTTTAAACTTAATATTTCGCACATTATCACTGGTAAGATACTACTAAAATAAGTTCCAGAATATTTGAAAGATACATTTGAATTGAAACATTTGTCAGCCTCCTTTAAACAACATTTTCTGAAGTCTTTATTAAACTTATTAAACTGTTACATTATTCAATTAAGTTTTTGAATCAAACTCGTGTCACTAGAGAGTGACTTTTTTGGTCACATTGATATAAAATTTATATTTCAGATAATTTTATCTTTCTGTACACACTTTATGCTAGAACTTTAGCAGAGGTAGGAATTAAATCAATAATTAATGGTTTTTAATAGACTGGCTGAATTATACGAATCAAACAATTTTAAAAATCAGCTTTAATTTTCTTTCAATTTTAATGTAACTTCTAGTCAAAATGGAAGATAAATCATTTGCTGCTATTGAATTAATAAAATAAATGTGTTATGTCTATAATATGATGAATGAATTAGATGTGTTCTGTCTTGTGTTTTTTGCAGTGTTTTTCCTTGCATAATAAAGAATACTTTGAAAGCAGTAATGCAACAACTCCGTGTCTTTTAATGTTTGAAAAGGTTAAAACTTAATTGACCTTTGCTCTGATGCATTTTGCCATAAGGGCTTATTTTCCCATCTTTCAATTGATATATTTGTTAAGTTTATCTTTCAAGATCTGTCATTGGACTATAAGCAGAAAGAAAAAAGAAATCTAACATAAAAACTACCATATCACAGATGAATGCAACCGAAGGTGAAATGTTATGTTTATGTCAAAAATGCCATTGAATTTATATTTTAAGTGTTTGTATTAAGAACTTTGGGCTTAAGGTCATACAACTAAGACATTTAAACAAATTCCATATTTTTTTAAGAATTCTGAGCAGACTGCTTTTATAAGTCAAATAATATTTTCAGTAACTACGCTTTAACTGATAGTTTATCTTAGCTTAGGTATTTAAACAAATTATTTTAGCCCTCATAAATAATATAATGGTAAAAGTAAACATTTATATTTTAAACAGTAAAGAATAGAGGAACTTAAAGATACAGTGTTCTTTAGTGGCTATTGAACTGAAATTAATTTAATATGATTACTCTAAACTATCAGATAAAATAGAATCATTATGTAAATCCTTTCTGACAACTTAATGTTGATGCATATGACTTGAATGCTTTAATAATTTAATTGAAAATTTTCTAATCCAACTGAGGCTAAAGACACATAAACTTTAAATTCTATTCAGCATGCTTTCACATTTTTTTTGACTTGCATCTGTTGTGTTATGTCAGTTTAAAGAGTGCCTTGATATAGGCTGAGTATAGTATTATAAACCCAGTTGCATATGTTTGAAAAGTTAGATTATTTAAGTCACACATGTACAGAGACAGATCACATGCATCAATTTATTTCAATTAATATACTTGAGCCTTATTTATAAGGTGGAATAATACGTTAGTAAGCTATAATTTTTATCCTTAAGCATTCAATTAACTGAAATCTATAAAAACTAAAAATTCTATCTGCAGGTTGCTTAATAGTTTCCTCTATTCAGGGATTCCCAGTTGAGTTGATATTTATGCATAAAAAGGAATGGAAATACCATTGAAGAGTGGAGACTATCAGAGTAAATCAGCAAAATTTAATGAGCAATGGGCATTTACCTTGTCCTGTGGGGAAAAGCTGACTGTAGGATCCTATAAAAATCAAGCATGAAAATAGCATGAAAATTGCTACAAAACAGATAGGTATGTTATGTAGAGAAATCCTAAAAAAGAATTAAAATAGAACGATACAATTTCTCTGTGGTATAGAGAATAACTGTTCAAGATTGCACAGTGTAGTAAAGGGGGATGCTTTGATCTCACATAGGCTCAGAGTAGAGGGGAGAGGAACAGGAATAAAATAAATTGAGGGGGGAAGATGATAAAGGAAAGTAGCAGATGAGCAAAAGTCGGGGGTCTCAGAAATATCTATATTTATATGTCCATAACACAGTCAAAACACTGAAATATGAGGTCCAACTTAAATAACCACCTTTAAAATGTGCCTTTCAAGGTTTTAAACTCAAGGGATGGGAAAAAATTGCAAACACTGGTGGAGAAAAATTGACACTGGTGTTGAGATTGTTTTTACAAAAACTGTGTATGCTCCCTCTTGACATGGATACCTTCTTTGTTGATTTATAGTTGTGACTATAGGTGTTGTACATCAATAAGCATAATATTGTAGAGTACAGATTTTTTTTTTGCAAAAGTGACTTTATAATGTCATTCACATCAAAATACAAAGAGCATGAATTTTATATTCAAGGATTGACTCCAGTAAGAACAGTGAAACTTTAGCAAAAATTGATTTATTTCAGTCTCTTCTGTCATTTGTCACAAAATCTCTAATTTATAGGCGGAAAATGTTTTTTCCCCAGAGTCATATATTTCTGGTTGAAAGTTTCTGTGTCAACATATCTGGATGAGGTCCAATGTCTGAATGACAGACAATACCTTATATCTTCATATGGAATAAGACCAAAAGAAATTTTTAAGGTTATTAATTATATTATGAGTATTATATATATTAAGTGCTTACATATTGTATATAAAGTCCTCATTTTATTTGGCACTTAAATTCCAACAAGAATTTTGGAATGTATATAAACTATTTTACGATAACATAAATGAGTGAAAATAGACTCATGTGAGTTTGCCAAACTTGTTACAGAAATATTTCAGAATGTATCAAAACCTTTTCATATGTGAATCCAGGAAGTCTTCACAAATACTCTCAGGCACTGTCGTTTCTTCTAATATGTTCCTTTAAATTGGAAATCATACAACACTTGGCACACTGTGAGTGAAGCAGTTAGAAATAAGAGGTGACATCCATTTAGAAAATGTCACACATTCACTAATTCTAAGATGAAGGACCTGAGGGAGAGCAATATGGAAAGAGAGAAGTATTTTTTTAATTAAAAGTAGAATAATAAATAATGTTCTCTAGGATTTAGGAAGTATGATTTGTTTCACATGGAAAAATTAGTTTTTAAGATCATCAAGATTATTATGCATTGTCGAATAGGAAATAATTAAAATTATTCTTCCAAGTGCAAATTCTTCCAAGTGAACTTTCTGAAACGTGTGTAAAACTTAACACTATGTAAAGAAGTACATGTATCTTCACATTGTTGCTTTGTCTTGTCTTTGACAAAAATATATATATTTTTTTGGTTTGGGGACCATACCCAGTGATGCTCAGGGTTACTCCTGGCTATGAATTCAGAAATCACTCCTGGCTTGAGGGACCATATAGGATGCCAGGGGATCGGAGCATGCCATGATCTGTACTAGGTCAACACATGGCAAGCCACAAGGCAGACAATCTACTGCTGCACCACCACTTGGGTCCCTATAACAATCATTTTTGTTGTTCATATTGTTTATTAATTATTATTATTATTATTATTATTATTATTTTCTCTTGGTTTCGGGGATTGAATCAAGGGTAACATACCATCAAAGCATTTTCTCTATCCCTGAACCACATATTACTACTGTCCTGCAAAGTTTTTACATTAATATTCAATCCTTAAATAAAATTTAAAATTCAAATTTCCACAAGTGATAATCAAATTTTAATAATTCCTGACATACTCAAAAGGAACTGTGAGTATACAAGAGCTATACTGCAGGTATACAAGAGGCAGTGGCGTCCTTTTTGTATTCAGAAGAGTTATTTTTGTACCCAGATAAGCTCCCACCAAAAAAAGAAAATGTGAGTGGTCTTCTAGACGCCCTGGCTCCACTTTGCTCCTTGACCAAACATTACTTCCGGTCACTGAGTATCCCCACAATACGTACTAAACACCCCTGGACTGCAAAGACCACAACTGGAAAGCACAAAGCATCCTACCACACTTAATGAGCAAAGACAGTAGTAGTTCTGAGGGCCTAACCAGTGTCAGCCAGTGATAATACCTTTATAATAAGGAATTTCAAGAAGAAATGTTAAAGAAGTTCAAGGAATTTAAAGAAACCATGGAATGGACATTCAACAGGAATGAAGATATGAGAACAGAAATGAGAAAACTTGAAATAGAAGTGACATAACTGAAAAACAAGGTAGGCAAAATGAAAAACTCACTATAAGGTCTCACCACAGAGTAATAACTGCTAAGGACAGAATCAGAGATCTCAAAGTCAAAGTTCAAAGTTCATAACAACTCCAGACAATAATTGGAGGTGAAATATTCTTTTTTTTTATTTTTGGGGCCACACCCGATGATGCTCAGGGGTTATTCCTGGCTGCACGCTCAGAAATCACTCCTGGCTTGGGAGACCATATGGAATGCCAGGGGATCAAACCATGGTCTGTCCTAGGCTAGCAAGGGCAAGGCAGATACCTTACTGATTTCGCCAACACTCCGGCACCATGGAGGTAAAATATTCTTAAATAAACAACTGACAAGAAAATTTGGGGGCAAATTTAAGAGAAACAGAGTCCCAGGAAAACAACTCCAATGGAGAAGCAACAAAGATATTATAGCTAAGGCATTCCCAAACCTGGAGTTAGTGCTTGCACCCATATCTTGTAGGCCCATATCTTGAAGGGTATCGCTTAAAATAGAACTGAATAAAAATAATTCAAGATACATCTTAATCAATATGATAAACCATAGTCAAAGATATGTTACTTAAAGAAGAAAATTCTATACAAAGGGGCATCCTTAAGATTTATAGCAGATTTACCAAAGGCAGCTCTGGAGGCCAGAA
>PVKC010018597.1:0-19527 GCA_004027635.1 Crocidura indochinensis
TTTATTTAAACACCTTGATTACAAACATGATTGTGGTTGGGTGTCAATCATGTAAAGAACACTCCCCTTCACCAGTGTGACAGTCCCATCAACTATGTTCCAAATCTCCCTCCTCTACACCCAACCCCCGCCTGTACTTTAGACAGGCTTCCTACTTCCTTTATTCATTCACATTGCTATGATAGTTCTCAATGTAGTTATTTCTCTAACTACACTCGTCACTCTTTGTGGTGAGCTTCATGTAGTGAGCTGGAACTTCCAGCCTTTCTCTCTTTTGTCTCTAAAAATTATTGCAAGAATGTTTTTTTTTATTCTTCTTAAAACCCATAGATGAGTGAGACTATTCTGCATCTCTCTCTCTCCCTCTGATTTATTTCACTCAGCATAATAGATTCCATCTACATCCATGTATAGGAAAATGTCATGACTTCATCTCTCCTGACGGCTGCATAATATTCCAATGGGTAGTTTTACCTAATTATATAGATCATATAATTGCATCTCACTTTGTCTAACTATGGCATACATTTAATTAATAAAGCTTTTGTTTAAATTTTTAGTATAAAATATCATTTTATCCCATTTGACAAGAGACTTTAAATGACTCAATATGGAAGAAAAGAGATTATGATGGGACCAAGATTTTCCCAAGAGAATTGGGTCAATTAGAAGCTTGAACCATCCTATGAAAAAAAGGAATAGACTTATATTCAACACACTTACGTCACCCTGTACTGTTTTCCTTTATTACTTGTTCCTCTGTGTTCCTCTGAAAGCCCATGTAACTACACAAACAAGGAAAACAAGCAAGGAATATTGGTTTTTCATCTTCCATGGTCATGGTCAGTAACCAGGTGAAAAAAACTGGACTTGATTCCAGTTCATGTTACTCCTTTCTATATCATCCACTCCTTCACCCACTGCTCTTACAAGGTATTTCTTTCCTCCTATTTATAATAATTGGCCAAAGTTTTTGACCAGATCATTCCTACTCTACCGTGTGCAACTGATAATGAATAAGTCAACAGTACTTTGTTATCTTTTGCAACAACAAAATGTTACGCTTTTCAAGTTAGGAGTGCTTGTAGGGGTGTGTGAAAGAAATACACAGAACCTAGGGCCAACATAGTGTATCCACCATACATTTTGTTTACAGGATGCCACCCCTGTGTAAGCTTTATAAGACTTGAGTAAAATTTAAAATCACTCTATTTACTTTCCTGCATTATCAGATATCCTGTCAAACTAGTTGCAATGGGCTTGCCAAAGACAGTAAGCACCTTTTATAACTTCACAAATTATAGTTCCTTTCCCTAAGAGCTTTCGAACACTAACTAAGGGTCTATAGATCAGATGATGACAGTAAGGTACATTTACTGACACCTATAATAAAAAGGGCAAAATTAAAGTTACAAGGGAGTCTAAATGAAATCATATTCGATTGAAAAGTAAATCAAAGAATTTCCTATGCAAAAAACAGGACTAGATGCCACTGGACCTGCTAATGTAAGAAGAACTTCGGGGCCCGGGAGATAGCATGGAGGTAAGGCATTTGCCTTTCATGCAAAAGGTCATCAGTTCGAATCCCGGTGCCCCATATGGTCCCCCGTGCCTGCCAGGAGCAATTTCTGAGCATGGAGCCAGGAGTAACCCCTGAGCACTGCCGGGTGTGACCCAAAAACCAAAAAAAGAAGAAGAAGAAGAAGAAGAAGAAGAAGAAGAAGAAGAAGAAGAAGAAGAAGAAGAAGAAGAAGAAGAAGAAGAAGAAGAAGAAGAAGAAGAAGAAGAAGAAGAAGAAGAAGAACTTCACCATGGCTACCTATAGGAATGGGCATGTATTTTGTAGGTAAAAGAAATATGTATTTACAAGAAGTGGAAAGTGTAGGGTCATTATAAACAACACTGTGATTGCCCCAGCATTAAGTTGTGACCCTTCCTCTAAAATGCCATGCTTTACTTTATGTAGCTTCCTTCCAGAATATAAGATATTGCATGCCTTACTGTCCATCCTCATGTTCCTCTCTTTAAAATTCAAGCATGTGGGTTTGGCGAAATAATACTGGGATAGGATACTTATCTCGAATGCTACTAGTCTTGGTTTGGTCTCCAAGCACCACCACTAAGGATCTGTAGGAATGATCATTGAGAGAATGACAAGGATTTAAGCCATAGATACCACCAGGTTTGGCCCATAATAATAATAATAATAATAATAATAATAATAATAATAATAATAAACACCTTAACATCTAGGACTAGAAAGATGTTTTAGAGGTCTGGAGTTCAAGATTTGTCTATATGATAGCCTATATATAGTCTACTTGGTAGCCTACATCACTTCTGGGAGTGATTCAAAGTTCAAAAACAGAAAAAAATTTCCTAACATTTAAGGGCTAGAAAGCAAGGTAAGAACATCTGAGGCAATTAACTATTCTACCTCCTCCTATTTCCTATTCCTATTTTCTATTTCCCTACCTCCAAAGTTTCTAGCTGATATTGTCTTGCCCTTTTCATTTCATTTCAATAGGAATATTTCCTATTCCTATTTCCTATTTCCTATCTCCTATTTCCCTATCTCCAAAGTTTCTAACAGATATTGCCTTGACTTTTTCATTTCTTGTCTAGTCTCTGGAAGATATAAAACTATGGATGAGACTGACTTTATTCAGCAACTGGAGATGTCATTCTTTGCTTCAAAATAGGGTCACTCCTGCTTTTATCTTACCCATAATTTTCATGAAAGTAATAACTGATGAGAAATAACTAGGTTTCTTGCTCCTGAGAGGAATTATAGCACCAGGACTGCCAAGCATGATCATTGAGCTAAGAGCCAGGATCTAAGCTAGGAGCACTGCTACAAGTGGCTCAACATCATCATCATTCATTATCATAATCAATAAAATCCTAACATGTTCTAGTATGAGTTCTGGTAAAATTTGTTGCAAGTTTGAATTTTCTATTAGTTCTTTAGTCAGAATAAGTTGATCAAAGAATATAAAACAATTCATTTCTGCTTCCATATGCATTATTAATAACATTGGAACTATGTTAAAATGCAAATGTATAGCTATAGAGGTCTGGGACCTGGCCTGTGATTCTGCATTTCTGGGAAATGCCAAAAATAATGACTGCTGATCCATGAAACATGCAGTATAAGTAGCAAGATGAGAGAATATACTGGAGGATTTTTAAAGCTGTAAAGCCATTTCTCTTAGGTTTGGTAGACAATTAAAATCTTCCTCTATGTCAGACTTTGTGTAGTAAAGCTCAATAGTTAATGGGAAAACATGGAACTTCAAAAATTTAAGTGTAGGGGGCGGAGAAACATATTCAGATTTTAAAATATCATATGGGGCTAGAGAACTAGTAAAGGGCTAAGGTATTTGCCTTGCATATAGCTGACCCTAGTTGCATCTTTCGTGCCACATATGGTCTCCTAGTACCACCAGAAGCTGATCAAGAGCTCAGAACTAGGAGTAAACCCTGCACAATACCCACTGTGTGCCATCCCTCCCCAAATAAAATAAAATGAAAATTCTGTGTAAGTGCTACTTCTTCAATAGTTTCTTAGCCTTAAGTAACCATAGAAATACCCATGATAAGAGGGGAAAATGCGATAAAGACACCTTGAGATGGATTACCCGGCAAGAAGAGAACCAAGAGACAGAAGAAAATGGAGATCATAATGTCTCACTTATTAGAGAGAAGTAGAATGCCTGTCTCGAATACAGGCAGGGGTGTGGGTGGAGGGAGATGGGGTGCGTTGGTGGTGGGAATGTTGCACTGGTGAAGGGGGGAGTTGTTCTTTTTGTGACTGAACCCAACTACAGCCATGTTTAATAAAAACAAAAAACAATGTCACTCATTAGAGGCAAATGATCTAACACTGAGGAGCTGAAAGAAAATCTTAACCTCAGCCACATAAGTCTTAGCTATGGAGTTAGACTTAATGACAGCTAATCTAGGACTTTAAAAAGGTAAGGAAATATTGGATGAGGGGTATGACTCGGTGGTAGATTATTTACCTCACCCATATGAGACCCTACATTGTATCTGTCTATCCCATGTCTTCCTTCTCTCTCCAAACCACAATTCCCCCGTACCTATAAAGAAAACAAAGCTAACTGTACAAATGCTATCAAGTTTCATTGTATAAAGATTCTACTGACGTCAACAGTTGGAACGTAATATAAATATATGACAAGCACTTTTTATTCCAGCATGGTTATGGTGATTCCACTAACATTTTAAAATTTTATCCCTTAATTGACCCCAGCAAGTCATTGATATTTCAAGTTTTATGTAAGAGGCACTTGAAACTCTAGTGGTCAAGGCCTCCAGGAAAAGAGATCTTATTGAGTAATTGCAGGATTCCTAGGAACTAAGGTTTACTGAGAGCTTTTAGTCATAGACCATTAATGCTGCCGAGATGCTTTTCTGGCAAGCAAAGTCATTCTATTATAAAAGAACAAAAACTCAGGGAACATAAACGACACATGTCTGTATTGTAATTAGAGAGATATCCAGAAAGAAAGACCAATCTCCTTAGAAATGAATTTGTCTACTCATGACCCTCTTCCCAGTACTGAGAAGATGGTGGGATTTTACTGATTTCCTGTCTTGCAAATTTAGTTTGAGGCTGACAGACGGGCTTTTATCATCACTCTGAACTCCTTTGGCACGGAATTGAGCAAAGATGACCGAGAGACCCTCTACCCAACCTGTGGCAAACTCTATCCAGAGGGGCTCCACCTACTGGCCCAAGCAGAAGACTTTGAACAGATGAAGAGAGTGGCAGATCATTATGGGGTATGTGATTCTATTGAGACCCCTAAAAAAAGTCTTGAATTATTTCATCTAGTGTAACGCACATCAAATGTACCCTTCTTCTCTTAAGCAGTTAATAATACTGTTTGTCAAGGGAAAAAAAAACAGAATATCTTGCTGTAACTACCTCTCTCAAATAAATACTTTAAAATTCTAACCAGTTCTGGCACTCTTTAAGGCTCCTGCCAAACAAATGCTTGTATAAATTTCATTGAAGTGGCCATTTGAGTCCTTTTTTTTTTTAAGTGCTTGATAAAGCAAGCTCCCCAAGAGACTTGGTTCAGTGTTCTAGAAATGTGATCTCATGTCAAAGTTATGTAAAATGGCCTGACCCAACAGTCCTTTCAAGTGCCTGGTGTATAAACAAGGTTTAGGTACAGCCTGTCTATTTGAAATTTAGAAGAGAATATGGATATATTGGTTTATACGACTGCCTTTGTTCAATGGCCAGAAATAGGGAATACAAGGATAGCTGCTTATGTTTCTCATCTTATTCCAGCATCCAAATGCTGTTGGAGGAACTGAAGCACCTCAGTTAAAGTTCTAAAGCTTATTTTGATTCGTTCTAAAAACTAATATCCCAGGTAACTATTCCAGAACTAAACGGCAAATTCCTTAACTTTTCTATTGATTTCTGATGCCCTACACGAAGAAAAGTAGTTAACCAACATGTCATATACCTTTGCAACACCTCCTATGTCTATGTAAAGGGCTGTTTTGCATAGTATTATCATATGCGTATTCCCTCCATGTTCTAATCCTGCCACACTTGAAGTTTTATTTGTATCTTATCAATTCTCATCTCAAAAATATCTTAAACGGAGCTGATCACATTTATTCATGATGAGTTTCTCTATAATGTGTTGGCTAGGTCCTAGGAAATACATGTAAGAAATGGCTCCAAATTATTATGCATGAGAGTAAAGTTATTTGCCTCTTGTATGGTAATCCTGATAAGCCATTTGGCTGTAATTTGATTTATCTTCTCTTCACTTTCTTTTTAAGGTTTATAAGCCTTTGTTTGATGCTGTGGGTGATGGAAGTGGGGGAAAGACACTAGAGGATGTGTTCTATGAACATGAGGTATGCTATAAATAAAAGCATGGTTACCCTGTATGATTCTCTGCTTTATGATAGGCCATAAATACTTTCTTCATTGAGGTTTCCTTTGTACAATTAATCAAGCTTATTGATTTGGCATATTCATAACTTGAGAGCTAATAGATATTACATGTGAGTATATCTGTTCTATCGTTCACATATGATGACTTCTCATTGAGAACTGAGAATTGCTCAATTCAGACTGATATATGCAAAGTGAAATTTTGATTCTGGATGAAACCATTCCAAGAGCTGGAGATATAGTACAGTTGGTCTGGTGACTGTCTTGCACGAGGCCAATCTGGTTTTGATCCCCAGAATCTAATATAGTCTCTGAGCCTGGCAAAAAAATTTTCTGAGTGCAGAGCTAGGAGTAACCCTGGAGCACTACAAGATATGACCTCAAAACAAGCAAAGAATGCAACTACTCCATAATTAGCAAAAGAAAAAAATAGGATATTTTAACGATTATACACATTTCCACACAAATTCATACACACATAGTCGAACAGACATACAATATCACCTCATAATACAGGCTTTGTTAGGTATATATCACTAATTGGCCCTTCCTTCTTAAGAAGTATTCAGCTAATTGTTACAGTAAGACCCCCTGACACTATTATAACAAGAATTGTTTGTAGGAAAATTTATTTAAAGAATCTAGATTATTCTCATCCCCTGAAATGCAAAAACAATTATTAGTTAATTTATAGTCAATTAATAGCCTACTGAACTATTCACACAAAGGATCTTAAAATTTTTCTAGTCTAATCATTTTCCTAAAATGACTTCCACTTCCATCTTAATCTCATTAGAATAGACAGAGAATCCTGAAATTCAATCAAATTTAGGTTAAAATGCTACATTTATGACTATGAAAAGCATGAAGGATGTTTCTCTATAAGATTTATTCTTTTTGTAGGGAGATGGAGTACCTCCAGAGCCAGTGATTGAACACAGGATTCTTGCATGTGCTCCAGCTCTTTGAGCCATCCCCCTGGCTTCAGTTTGACTCTTGGCTTATTTTCAATAAGTCAAAAGAATATAAAAAAATAAATAAGTGAAAAAATATAACTGATTTTATAGATTAGGGATGTTTTAAAATTTTATATTTCTGTATGATTCCTTTGACTGAAATTGAGAAGGAAGCTGCCTGAGCAGGAAAACTGAGTGTCCATTCCTGATGGGAGGGATCTCCACTTCCTGAAACTGTGTTTGAGGTTTTCAGAACTCCATTAAGGAGCCAGGGCCTCTTCTCCCTTCTTCTTGAAAATGGAAAAGCATCCATGAATCTTTCCATTTTAGACTTCGCCCCAGTTTTGAAATAATTTTGACATTTTTCTCTAACAGATTTTCCTTCTGAATAAGTTGTTCAACTGCTTTCTCACTGCCCCGGAAGGAAATTAGAGATTTTAAAACTCTTCTTAAAATCTTCAGACTTGTGTCCAAGAAAAAAAAAAATACCTTAGCTAAATAAACAAATCTCCTAGGTAGACAATAGATAAATCTTACTACAAATTCACACACACACACGCTATAAATCTTTTTGCTGGCAGTACTGTTAAGATTTAGAGCCTCTCTTGTAAGTATAAAAACATTTTTGTGGGGGGGGCCACACCTGGCGATGTTCAGGGATTATTCCTGGCTATGCTCTCAGAAATCGCTCCTGGCTTTGGAAATCATATAGGATGCCTGGAAAGGAACCCGCGTCCATCCTGGATCAGCCTAGTGCAAAGCAAACTCCCTACCATTGTGAAGCATACCACTCTGGCCCTAAAAATTTTTATTATTAATTACAGTTTTCTACCTTGACTTGTAGATTGACCATAACATTTTAAACTTCATGAAGTACTACTATTTTTCTCTATTTGACCTAATTTGTCTACTCATCTGCAAACTCAAGTCTAAAAGCCTTAATAGTACTTTTATTTTATTTTATTTTCTAAATATATACTCCAGATAAACTGATAGTCCATCTTTTATTTTCTTTCCTCAGGTACAGATGAATGTACTGGCCTTCAACAGGCAATTCCACTATGGTGTGTTTTATGCCTATACCAAGCTGAAGGAACAAGAGATGAGAAATATTGTGTGGATAGCAGAATGTATTTCCCAAAGACATCGAACTAAAATTAATAGTTACATTCCAATTATATAATCTACTGTTAAGGGAACCTCACACGCAGAAAATCATAAATGTTAAGAGGAACTTATTTAGGAAAATAAAAGGAATTGTGTTACTTTACTTAAGTTTTGTTTTTGTTTTGCTTTTTGGGCCATATTCGGTGACACTCAGGGATTACTCCTGGCTATGCACTCAGAAATCGCTCCTGGCTTGGGGGACCATATTGGATGCTGGGGATCAAACCACAGTCCATCCTAGGTTAGTGCATGCAAAGTGGTTAGGCAAATGCCTTACCACTTGTGCCACCACTCCAGTTCCTTTACCTACGTTTTAAAAAAATAAATTGCGTGCATTCCAAAATTGCAGACGTGCTGGAATGACAGTAAACCAATCTTGAGACAAGACATTTATTTCTTTTCTCCTTTTTACTTCCTCCCTCCTGCCACTCTCTTCCTTCTCTCCTTTCTCCCACTTTCCCTCCTCTCTTCCATCCATCTTTCCTTTCATTCAGCATTCCCAAACTTTATTTCCACATTAATGTTTTAATCTTTACTGAGCCTTACAAATCATTATTATCCCTACAATGTTTTTCCCATTTTTGTTAAAAATTACATCAACTAATTATATCTATAAATTACTTTTATTGTTTATTTTACTTTAGTTTTACTTTTCAACTTTGTGTTAAAGTTTAGATCTACTAAAAACCCTTGTGTTTTTATGCCTCCTCACATTCCCTCATACTTTATATTTCACTTTTTTACCCTTTATCCTAGATAAAGCTCAGGAATATCAGGATAGAAAGAGAAGTTTTAGGGTCTAACATGGTAACACAGCTTGTAAAGTATGCTTTGTATGCTGAAAACTGCATTTGATCCAAACCATCCCTATGGTCCTCATAACCCCACCAGAAGTTATTCCTGAGCTAGAAGTAACCCCTGAGCAACGCTGAGTGTGTCCCACCTCCAAAAGCAATTTTATTGGCAAAGATACAACTTAAATTGGTATGTTTTCTAAAAAGAAACTGGTAAGCAGCTTAAAAAGAAGTAATTGAGGGCAGATGGTCTATGCCATGCGGAGATGCTATTACTTATACACATTCCAGACTTTTTTAAGGAAATCTATGAGCACAATCATGAAAAAGAATATATAGTGAGGAACATATAGTGAACTTACATCAATCACATGCTCACAGAATGGTAAAGAAATATCATTGAGGCTGTCCTCTTTGGTATGATGATGAAGAGCAAGGGAAACTTTGAGCAACTGTTGTCTTCATGAAAATCCAGTGTGTGCATGGAGTCTTTATCTGTGAAAAAGTGTATTTTTTTTACTTTATTTATTTATTGATTGATTTTTGGGCCACACCCAGCAGTGCTCAGTGGTAACTTCTGGCTCTGCACTCAGAAATCTCTCATGGAGGCTGGGGGACCATATAAGATGTTGGGAATCGAATCAGGCCCCTTCCTGGTTGGCCGCATGCAAGGCACATGCCCTACCACTGTGCTATTTCTCCAGTCCCCTAAAAGTGTTTTTAATGTTCCACATGGGTCCAATCAGAGTTAATAGAATATAATGGACATTTTCCCTCAGAGATAGATTACCACACCTTCCAAACTAAACGTCTCAAACCAGTCTTTAAGCTTTTCCAAATCCCAAAAGAGCCCTTCTAATTTGTGTTGGGGAAGTGAAAGAGGAAATTTGCAAAAAGCTTGGACACCAGCCTAGTTTCAAATGAATCCGTTACTGTATATATCTAAGATGGACCGGATTAATTTTAAATTTTATTTTCATCCCAAGTCTCTTAACTTGTTAGACTTAGAAAAATCAGAGAATTCCCAATTATGGTCTCTTGATGCAAATCGTGTTAATTTTATTTAGACTGTGGAATAAAATTGGTCACAGAGGAGGTGAATTTGAAGATTTTTTTTTAAATCACTCATAAAAAGAAGTGTCTCTTGGGTTCTTAAAAACACTGTGGTTGCAATGGTCTACTCTCCTCCCCTTTCTTGGGATTGCTTGAAGAGTCAAGACTGACCATGGTAACTGTGGCTGTATACTAAATATCTTAGGATGAATTATCATTTTGCTTACATTTCTGACACTACAAATTGTCACTACCTGAAAGAGAACTATAATGAGTTAAGAGTATTAGAGTTTTGGGGGCTGGAGCGGTGGTGCAAGTGGTAGGGCATTTGTCTTGCATGCAGCTGACCTAGCACGTAACATAGTTCAATCCTCTGGCATCCCATAAGGTCCCCCAAGCCAGGAGCAATTTCTGAGCTCATAGCTAGGAGTAACCCCTGAGTGTCACCAGGTGTGGCCAAAAAATAAAAACAACAAAATAACAACAGCAACAAAAGTATCAAATTCTTGTTCAGCCATGATGAAGAATAGTCCTGGGTTCATTTTAGGCAAAAAGGAGCCAAACATTTCAGTCTTGTTGAGATGAGCATAGGGTGGGGGATGCTACATTGGGGAACATAGTGAATAATTACTTTAATGTAATTTTCTCCTCCACTGTGAAAAATGTAGAAAAAAGTGTTTGGCTCTGGGATCTACTTTTTTTCCTTATGTTTACAAATCCCTACCATAATAATATTCAGATACAGAAGAGACAAGGGCTAGGAGGGCCAGTCCATAGTAGAAGCTTGCCACAAATAACGGAGGAATGCAGTTAAGGTAGAGAAGGGTCACCTATGATAGAGAGGGAGAAAGAGGGAGAAAGAGAGAGTGAGCAAGAGAGAGACAGAGATAGAGATAGGGAATGAGAGATAGAGGAAAGAGGGAGAGATGCTCACAGGGCTACAATGTGAAGTTACTTCTCTCTTTTCCTAGATAAAAACAAACCTGACTCCACTCCCTCAGCCACATTGACCGTTATATGAACACAGAAGAGAGACATTGTCCTGAAACCCCAGGGCACTAATAGATCGTGTTTTTATCAGAATACTCACAGGGTAATTTCAAGAAGTCTTGATCTTTCATCACTTTTCAGGGACTGAGTAGAATTTTATTTCTCACTCGCAGGAAGTTGGTCTGCTGTTGAGATCATGATCCTATGTTTTATGCTACCTGACAAGAGACCCCCCTGAGCTCTGCTGAGTGTAGCTCTTAATTAAAAATTATGCAAGTGGGCCAGAGAGAGAGAGAGAGAGAGCACAGTAGTAGGGCATTTGCCTTGCACAAGGCCAACCAGGCACAGACCCAGGTTTAATCCCCAGCATCCGATATGGTCTATTGAGACTGCTAGGGGCAATTTCTGAGCACAGAGCCAGGAGTAATCCCTGAGTTCTGCCGGGTGTGGCCAAAAAAGAAAAAACAACAACCAAATAAAAATATATGTGCAAGATGATATCACTCATCTTTGGTATATAAAGAGACAAAGTATGTGAAAAATAATCTAAACAAACGTTTGGCCCTGGATTATAAATTCAGATTACTAAACCGTAGGGGCATCGAGATGGACTAAAGGTGACATAGAAACAGTGGCAATAGCAGAGGGTCTTGGGCACTTGTTGGTGTTGGAATATATTAGCTTTGTACATCAATATATAAACATTAATGCTACTGTAACCAACATCATAATCACTATATATGTGTATATATATCATAATCACTATATATATATGTGTGTGTGTATATATATATATATCCAACATCATATATCCCTAGTGAAATGCCAATAAAAACAAGGAGATACTGTTTGTTACACATTTATTTGATTTCCAAAATCCAGTACACTGACACTACCAAATTCTGGTGGGGGTGTGGAGCAAAAAAGAATTCTTTCTTATTTGTTGTCAGAAATGCAAAATTATGTGGCCACTTTGGAAAGCAGGCAGTTTCCTTCAGCCAGGAAAGGAAATGGGGTTGAACCACTCCCTGTGATGCTCGATATTAATTCCTGGCTCTGTGTTCAGGAATTACAAATACTTTAGGCCCTGTACTATCTCTCTGACCCCAATATTTTTGGTTTAAAGCTGAACATTCTTACCCTACAGTCTAGCAATTACATTCTTTGGTATTTTCCAATCAAGCATTTCAGTATTTTCCTGAAGGATCTGAAAACTGTGTCTACACAAAATCTAATGTTTATAGAAGCTTTATTCAAAATGTATTAAGCAACCAAGATGTCTTTTCATCATTGAATGCATAAACTCTGATACATCCAAACAGTGAGGTAACAGTCAATACTGATGTAAAATGAGCTACAAGGTGTTCAAAAGACAAGGAGGGGGCCAGAGAGATAGCATGAAGGTAGGGTGTTTGCCTTACACATAGAAGGATGGTGGTTTGAATTCCGGCTTCCCATATGGTCCCCCGAGCCTGCCCGGTATGATTTCTGAGCATAGAAACATACATACATACATATAATTAACTGGCTCAATACTGAATGATTTTGACCATAGGAAATTCTTGGAAAGGGCTAAAATATGTAAAAATATGTAAAAAGATTAGTGGTTGCCAGTGAAGGAGATAAACAGAACATAAAGTAATCAGATGTCAGTAAAAATTTGATAGGTGATATAATAATAAATATATGTAGAGGCCCAAGAGATAGCATGGAGGTGAGGGGTTTGCCTTTCATGCAGAAGGTCATTGGTTCGAACCCTGGCATCTCATATGGTCCCCCGAACCTGCCAGAAGAGATTTCTGAGCATGGAGCCAGGAGTAACACCTGAGCGCTGCTGGGTGTGACCCAAAAACCAAAAAAATAAATAAAAATAAATAAATATATATGTTAATAAATGTTTGTCCTAAACTATATAGTGTACAATACCAAACAAAATTTAAGATAGTTTGCATGATTATGATGCATGAGCATGTATAGGTTCTTCTTTGGTACTTAAGTGTAATATTAAGTGTAATATTCTCTTGGGTGATATTAATAGAACTGAAGTTTATAATAGATGAAAAATCTGTCCCCTTCCCTCAATTCTGTTCTAAGTCTAGAACTACATTGAAAAAATGAATTCTTAAAAGTATAAATTGAGGCCAGCTAATATTTTCTGATATTAACTTTCAGGGTGGAGTGATCAAATAAAAACATTTATTTTTATAGCTTTATTTTTTGGGGGGAAACGGAAGAAAAAATGTGCTCTCACATTTCCCTCCTGGAATGAATCATTTCTATCTACTTATTCATCTCTTAAACCTCAAGGCCAGAAAAATCAGGTTGCGTGGAATTGAATGGGCTGAATTGATGCATAACCACCTTAGTAAGTATTACAAAATTGGAACTTGAATCAGTTTATTTCCTAGAAGGAAACAGAGCTTTATGTTTAGGGAGCAGCCTGTGTTATTTAGCATTAATGAGGCCACTTGAGACAGCACTGTGAAGAGAAAGTGCTTATGGATGAATCAGAACAGCTGGAATGTGAAACTAACCTCTCCTGAGCCACATGGAAATCATAACTTGTCTGAAGATAGGAACAATTTTAAAATATAGGAAGGGAGTTGTAAGAGGGAAAAGGATATTTCTGTAAAAATAAAGCAGCAATCAGTAGTCGATTGAGAGGAAGTGAGTTTTGTTTTGGGTTGGGTTTTTTTTTCCCCCTTTTCAAAATTAACTCTGGATTGAAGCCATAAGAATAGCCTAATTTGAGATGAAATTTATCCAAGGGAAAATAACGAAAGCAAACGTCCTGTGAAAGTTAAGTGAGAAGAACTCTAAAATCCAAGGATTTTTTTGTGATTTGGAGAGTTTTGGGTTCAAAAAAAAAAGGCAAAACAACAACAAAATAAAACAACACTAGAACTTCATCTATGTAAGGCAGTTGCTCTACCATTAAACTTTATCTCCAATTCCAGAACTCTTTATGTCTGCTTATAATGTTTTGTGTCTGATTATAATCTTTTCCCCACTAAGTTTTTGTACCTTTTCTCTCTAGATTTTCCCAGAGACCGTGACTATTACATGTACTCAGTTCAATTTAGAAATACAAGGCACTTAAAAAAAAAGAAAGAAATACAAGGCACTGAAGACAGTATAATAATGTTTGTTAAGCATTCAGAAAATCCACGCAATGGCTATTAAAGTGTTCTAAAGATACCATGATTAAATAAATTTTAAAATTATTTCAAAACTGATCCACCTCTGACTTCTATGTAAGTGACTTCAAGCACAAAGTGAAAACTTTGCAAAAGGATTTGTTAATTAAATGAAACTGTAAATTGAGTCTTTTTTTTGAGAAAGTGTCAGTATTTCTCTCAAACTAAGTTTAGGGGCAAAGTATATTACCAAGTTATGTGCGAAAGCACCTAACTTTGCCTTGCTTAACTAGGTTATAGAATTGCAAAGTCTTTCCTTGCTTACACTAAGTTAAATTCTATGTGTACACGATGATATGGAAAGTTACTAAAGCAATGATTTGAGCAAGTAAGATAACAGACAAACCAGCCATTGTTTCTCCAAGGGGTATGAAGAAAATAGCAAGCATATTTTTATATTTTATACCTTTTTATATTTTTGATACCTTTCATGGGCCAATGGGGCAGCACAAATTGGTCTGTATGTTTTCAAAAAAGGATAGTATACTCCACATTCTCTTCACTAGAACTTCTTTGCCTTATAATACAAATTTCAGTACAATATCATCATAGCTACATTGATATGTGTGTTTCATTGATTTTCTCTAGGGAATCAATATTTAATGGTTATGTCTTCATCTGACAAATTTAGTTCATATTTATTAGTTTCCTTTTTCAACATTGCTGTCTAAGGAATGTCTCTTGACCACTGTTGTAAATGTTCTATATAAAGGTCAAGAGACAAGATATATGATTTAAGTCAGATATTGAAATACAAATATAAAATAAATAGAAATATAAAATGGATAACATATGTGTCCATGAACACAGTATGGACACATCAGAAATTTTAGAACAAGTCAAAACTGTCTTAAGGTGAAGATACCATACAAGATTTGATGACTGCAGCAGCTATCACTCAGGTTCAAATTCTCAGCAACTTTTATGGTCCATCAAGCACCATTAGTGGCCACTCGAGCAAAGTTCCCATGTATGACCAATACTCTCACCCCCTAAAAAATACATACACACACACAAACCTATATCTCAGTGTCCAATAAATCCATTTAAAAGTTGAATAAAGTGTGTTTATTCAAAACAAAATAAATAAAAATCTAATCAGGTTTAGATAGTATGTATCAAATCAATTATATAGTGGTTATAGTTATCTCAACATAATATATATCTCTTCTACCTTGTGTGAATATCAATTTTTATTTTCTTCATTGCTTATGGTCTCTAGTTTAAAAACGGTCTTTGATTCAAATACATTCTATAAAAAAATGGATAGAAATTTTATCAAACCAGAGAAGCAACAATGTCTCACTAACATCATTGGCAATTTTTTAAATAATTTTATTGAAATCAATGTGAATTACAAGTCTTTCACAGTTATATTTAAGGTACATAAAGATAGTGAATTAGGGAAATTCCCACAACCAGTTGACTTCTCTTCACCCCTGTTCCCAGCATGCACCTCACACCTTTCCCACTTTGTCCCTGATTACTAAACAGGTCTCTTTTGTGGCTATTTTAAGAGCTAAAGCACATGATATCAGCGTTTCAAAGTTTTCTTTCTTCTTTCTTTTTCTTCCTTCCTTCTTCCTTCCTTCTTTCCTTCTTTCTTCTTTCCATTCATTCTTTTCTTTCTTCTTTCTTTCTTCCTCTCTTTCTTTCTTTCTTTCCTTTGATTTAAACACCATGATTACAAAGTTCATGATTGGGTTTCAGTCTTGCGATATACACCACTCTTTACAAGTGTACTTTTATTCACCACCAATGTCCAATTTTCCTCTTCCCACCTGCTCTGAGAAGCCATTTTACTCCTCTCTCTCTCTATCCATCTCCCTATCTCTTTCTCTCTCTCCTCTCTTTCACTTTCCTCCACTTCTCCTTACTTTTCTTTTTAAATTGTGGTTTGCACTGCTGATCATGAAGGGGCACTGTGCCTTTAACTTTATCTCTGTTCAGTACTCAGTTCTTGTCCAGCATGATCAGTTCCAATTAGCATTGTCTTAGTGGTCTCTTCTCTGTCACAACTGCGCTGCTCAACTACTTGTGGCAAGTTTCCTACCATGAACTGGTTCTCCTAGCTCAAATCTCTGTTGTCTCTGGATATTATTACCATACTATCTTCTATATTCTTATAACCTATAGAGTAAGATTATTCTATGTCTATCACTCTCCCTCTGGCTTATTTTTATCAGCATAATAATCTTCGTATCCATCATGTATAAGCAAATTTCATTACTTCATTTCTCTTAACAGCTGTGTACTATTCCATTGTGTAGATATGTCACAGTTTGTTTAGACAATCATCTGTTCTTGGGCAATAGGGTCGTTTCCAGATACTGGCTATTGTAAATAGTGCTTCAGTGAACACAAGAATGCAAAGGACTTTCCTGTATTGTGTCTTTTTGTTCCAAGGATATATCCCTCAGAGTGGTATTGCTGAATCATATGGAAACTCAATTTCTAGCTTTTTGAGGAATATCCATATTATTTTCCAAAAACTCTGGACCAGTCTACATTCCCACCAGTAGTGAATGAGAGCTTCTTTCTCCCCACATCCCCACCATCACTGATTGTTCTTGTTCTTTGTGATGTGTGTCAAACTCTGTATGAGATGATACCTCATTGTTGTTTTGATTTTCATCTCCCTGATGATTTGTGATGTGGAGTATTTTTATGTGCCTTTTGGCCATCTACATTTCTTCTTTGATGAAATGCCTGTTCATTTCTTCTCCCTATCTTTGAATGGGGTTAGATGTTTTTATCTTGCTAAATTCTACCAGTGTTTTGTAGATCTTGGATATTAATCCCTTACCAGATGATTATTGGATGAATAGTTTCTTCCATTCATGAGTAGTCTTTGTATCCTAGTCACCATTTCCTTTGAATTGCGGAGGCTGAAAAGGTTTCTTTATTGTGACTTTTAGTTTAAGATTCACAATCACATTAAAGTCACAAATGTTCAGGAAACACTTTATCAGTTAGTCAGCCCAGCAGAAAAAAAGCTGTCTCATTCAACACTAACAACCTATTCTGGATTTGACAATAACTAGCCTCCTATCTAGCACAACTGAGAAAGCTTTTTAAAACTGAAAACATTATCACCCCTCATTTAAAGTTCTTCCATAGTACCTCATCATATTTGAAATTAAATTAAAAACTTGACTAAGGCCTAGAATGGTTAAACCTTTACTGATCTTTTCATTCTCTGCCCTGTTGTCCTTTATTGCCTATTCCACTGTCACTGGCCTTCTGTAGTATTATCAGGGTCTGGGACAATAATACGTTAATTAGGTCATTTGCCTTGCATGTGACTTACTGGATTTAATCCCCAGTATACTAAATAGTACCCTGAGCACCACCACGAGTGATTCCTGAGTAAGAGTCAAGAAAAATAAGCCCTGAGCACCTTTGAAAGCAGGTGTTTCTCTAACCCCCCACCTCAAAATGTAATATAATAAATCCTCCGAATTTGGGTCATTCAGACATGTTCTACTCTCTTCATAGAATCCCTTTTCTCTGGATTTTTACCTATTTATATTTTTTCTTTAAGTTTTTGGTGTCCTCATAATGCTATGTTGTCAAACTGTAATGGAGATTTTGTAGATCACCCACATACAACCATATTGTAGGACACTTTCTCAAAGAAATTCTCAAAGAGATGCCTCCTAATGTCTCTCAGCATTCCTTTTTTGGTATTATTTGCATAATTTATAACCATGAATATGATTGTTATGAAATATTAAGAAAATTTTACAAATATTGAAACTATGGAAACAGGAAATGCATTTTGGGGGGGTTTGAGGTCACACCTGACCAAGCTCAGGGGTTACTCCTAGCTCTGAACTCAGAAATCGCTCCTGGTAGGCTCAGGGGATCATATGGGATGCCGGGATTCGAACTAGAGTCTGTCCTGTGTTGATCGCTTGCAAGGCAAACTCCTTACCACTGTGCTATTAATCTGGACTTCAGGAAATGCATATTTTTATCAGTGCTGTATATTCAGTACTACTTAATGTATTATTGTTCTAGACCCTGATAATGCTACAGAAGGCCAGTGATAGTAGAATAGTCAGTAAAGGACAACAGGGTAGAGAATGAAAAGATCAGTAAAGGTCTAACCATTCTAGGCCTTAGTAAAGCTTTTAATTTAATTTCAAATATGATGAGGTACTATGGAAGAACTTTAAATGAGGGGTGATAATGTTTTCAGTTTTAAAAAGCTTTTCTCAGTATTTGGCCCAGAACCTGAAAGACAGCATCATTTGACATATACTTCATTATAGGTTATCAAAATTTTCTTTCGGGGAGATGTGGTTTGGGTCACACCCAGCAGTGCTTAGGGATTTCGCCCAGCTCTGTGTTCAGTGGCCAGAGATAGCTGTGAGTGGTAGCAGGTATACTGGAATACTTTGACCATGTGGCATGAAAGATCAAACCCAGGCATATTGCATGGAAAGCACAAGCTCAGTCAGTTCAGTTGTTTCTCTGGCCCCAAAAGAAGATTTTCTATCTGTAAAATTCTGTTTTAAAACAGAAGAAAATTCCTATTCATAAGGAAGCTAAGGGATCTATAAATGTTCAGGTCAGTGTAGGAGAAAAGTTAGAAACATTGATGTTTCCAGGAAGGAAAAGGAAACATCAATTGAGTGAGAAATTGTCCCACCATCTCATTCAGGCTTTATACAAAAACATATTTAGGATTACAAGAATACTGCTGGCACCTCTACTGCTGAGCTGAATCTTTTTATAATTACTGTTGTTGTTATTTTGGTTTTTGGGCCACACTGGTGATGCTCAGGAGTTATCCCTGGCTCTGCACTCAGAAATCACTCCTGGCTTGGGGGACCATATGGGACACAGGGGAATCAAACCACGGTCCATCCTAGATTAGCATGTGCAAGGCAAACACCCTACCGTCTGTGCCACTGCTCTGGCCCCAGCTGCTGAATCTTTTGAGACCGTTGTTAAAGTCAATGTACAGAAAGCATTCATTGAGAAACTAGGAGCGACCAAGTCAGTATAATCATAGAAATACTCTTCAGGTGAGAATTACTTACTAAGCTACTCTATATTCAATGGTCTCCACTCAGACTATAAAAGGCAAACTTGAAAGAAAAATTCACCAAAATCTTTCCATGACTACCCCTAATAAATCAGAGCTATAAGTAGATACATAAATAATATTTATATATAAATATGTATTATTTATTTGTAATTATATAATTATTATATAATATGTAATAATAATATAAACATATATTATCTATATAAATAAAATGTACATACAAACATGTAAGATTTGTAATCATATCATTATTATATAACAAATAAATATTATTTACATATAAATAAATAATAGAGAATATAAATAAATAGATCTTCATTCTATTGCCTATTTTCACTTCACTTCAACTTTTATTTCATCC